>JAFEMH010000100.1:0-117500 GCA_022495995.1 Adenophora triphylla var. japonica | reverse complement strand
TATCATCACCTACCCAATAGCACATGAAAATGAGTGAATCTCCGTTCATTTTTAACCCTACATTACAAAATCAAAGTGTTAAAACATTAAAAACCTAATTTTAACATTCATATATATATATATTGCTAACTCTATATATAAACATAAGCATATATAATGATTCAAATGTTGAAGATTTATCTTGATTTGTACTATTAACTAATTATAAAGTTGAAAGATGTAAAAATTGAGTTTTTTTTTCAAACCTCTCTTCTCACTCTCTCTATTCTCAACAATGTGTTTAGGGATGGCAAGAAATTTGTCCCCAACCTTATATATATGGAAAAACAAAATTCGATTAAATTCATCATTTCATTTATCGATTTCATAATTTAATAAATACATTTTTAATACAGGATAATTGACTGGAGAAAAAAAAAACTCATCATATCATTTGACGAGTTTCAACGGATAAAAGACAAATTCGCTATACCATTTAGTATTTAGTGAGTCTAAAAAAATTGATATTTTGACAAATAGTTTGCAAATACTATTATTTTGGGAATTATATTTTTAGAAGGAATATTTTCAGAAAATATTCCGGATTGAGAGTATATGCCTTTGTCCCATTTCATTTTCCCTCCCCTTGTAGGCTTGTACGCAAACGCTATAATCAGATTACACTCAAATCAGACCAATAAACAACCTTCGCCTTTGCTGACCCTCCTCCTCCTCCTTCTACATCCGCTCCGGTCACCACTCATCGGAAAATAATGATTCTCCGGCGTGAATCCCATCTGACACTCCTCATTCTCCTCTTCCTATTATGCCCCTTTCAATCTCTTCAATTCACCTTCCCCCATAAAAAAACCCACAAAATCAAAGGCCCCATCAAAACCCTAGTCGTCTTGGTCATGGAGAACCGCTCCTTCGATCACGTTCTCGGTTGGTTAAAGAAAACAAGACCCGATATTGACGGTCTCACCGGCAAAGAATGGAACCGGGTCAATGTCACTGACCCGAATTCACCCAAAGTCTTTGTCTCCGATGATGCTGTGTTTGTTGACTCCGACCCCGGTCACTCTATTCAAGCAATTAGGGAGCAGATTTTCGGGTCGAATCTAACGGGTGAGGACCCTGCTCCAATGAACGGGTTTGTCCAGCAGGCTGAAGCCATGGGCGTCGACGGCATGTCTAGAACTGTAATGAGCGGGTTCAAACCGGAACTCGTTCCGATTTACACTGAGTTGGCGAACGAGTTCGCCGTGTTGGATCGGTGGTTTGCTTCGGTTCCCGCGTCGACTCAGCCCAATCGGTTTTACGTTCACTCGGCCACTTCCCATGGCGCCTCTAGTAATGTAAGGAAAGATCTTATCAATGGCTTCCCTCAAAAAACAATCTTTGATTCGCTAGACGAAAATGACCTCACGTTTGGAATTTATTACCAAAATATCCCTGCCACCATGTTTTTCCAGAGCTTGAGAAAACTTAAGCATATAACCAAGTTTCATGAATACAATCTCAAGTTTAAATTGCATGCTAAATTGGGTAAGCTGCCAAATTATGTAGTGATAGAGCAGAGATACTTTGATGTGAATCTTTTTCCAGCGAACGATGATCACCCTTCTCACGATGTTGCTGTGGGGCAGAGATTTGTGAAGGAGGTGTACGAGACACTGAGGAGTAGTCCTCAGTGGGAAGAGATGGCTTTATTGATTACTTATGATGAGCATGGTGGATTTTATGATCATGTGCCCACTCCGGTTTCCGGTGTCCCGAACCCTGATGGGATTTTTGGGCCTGAACCCTTTTACTTCCGATTTGATCGATTGGGTGTTCGTGTGCCTACTTTGTTGATTTCACCCTGGATTGAAAAGGGCACTGGTGAGTCTCTTTATCTTGAAAGATTATTTGTTTGTTGATATATGTTGCTTAGTTCAATCGTTTTTGTTAGGCTTGTGAATTTTTAGAGTGAATATTGTGTATAGTTAGTGATTAATTGTAATAGGTATAATTACAGTGGGGTTAGTTTGACCAAGATTAGTTAGACCATTTTGTGATAGATTGAACTTCTGCTCATGGCTTTCAAGTTCCATGTGTACAGAGATAAGCGATTTGTAATAATTTAGTAATGGAATTAAGAAACTCAATCTACTTCCCAATAGGTATTGTTATAGTGGATCCCAACTTATCATTAAGAAAGGCTGATTTTCCTGCTTCGATATGGAATGAGATGTTGATGAAGGCAAGGAGTTTGAGAAAGAACTATATTTGTGAATTAAATTACAGAGAAATGGCAGTTTTGGTCCAATAGGTTGGAGACTATAGAGGTAGTTTGAGTTTGGAATATCGCTTTCTGCATGCCTGTGGAATGCAGCCGATTATCGCCGTGGGATGAAAGAACTAGGATCCTTAGGTGGACGAAACTCCTGTCCATCTTGGTTTTCTTTCAAGTTTGAAGAGTCATAAGGGGGCAAGGTACTTTCTTGGATTTGATGACGTATGACTCTGGATTTCGATTTCTGGTTTCTGCTGCTCAATCTGTGGAGAATGCTAGGTCCCACTTTTTTTAGGTGTTGGGGCTCAGATTTAACTGTGTATGCATGTACATAGTTGTGAAAGGCTAGCGCCCGCCTCACCTTTTTAGCGCCTTTAGGAGTAGACCGCCTTTTTGTTTTGTTGTGCTCTTTGTGTGCCTTTTTTGCCCAGGTGACGCCTTTCTTGGTTATGTTATGGCGAGAGGCATGAGGCGTCCGCCTCTCTTGGTAAAGCTAGTGCATTGAGTGTTGTACATTGTTTGTGAGGAAAGCTAGACGCAGTTTACCTTCTTATGGTCGTGTTTGAGTGGACAAGAAAATGATGGATAGGGCTGTTATACGAAACGAGCCGGATCGGGCTCGGCTCGTAAAAGCTCGAGTTCGAGTGGGCTCGAGGTGAACTCGAGCTCTAACCGATTATCAAGCTCGTTTTTTTTTTTCGAGCCGGCTCGTGTTCGCCTCGTATATTCGACGAGCTCTGACCGAGATCGACTCGTTTGAGCTCGGCTCGTTAAGCTTGTTAAAAGCTCGAATGAATTTTGTCCACGAATTACTTGTGATCGAGCTCGGCTCGATAAGCTCGTTAACATGTGATTTAATACTTCGAGCTCGACTCGAACTCGGTTCGTTAAGCTCGAATCAATAATTACATTTGTAATAAATATACATGTATTATAATACACGTATAATATATAATATATGTATGTAAAAAATAATATAATTAATTTATATTTTCCTTATATTGTAAACAAAACATAATTGAAAATATTTGTATTTTCAAAATGAATTAAGCCATATAGATTGTATAATAATTAAAATTAATTTAAAAATTTTGTGCTTTCATAATTAAACCATATAGAGAATGTATATACAATAGACATTTTTTTTAAAATAAATAAATATTTTCATCAAAATAATAAACATACTTAATATCTATTTGTTATATGATTGTGCAATCGAGTCTACTGATTAAACTAATCAAATTCAATATTCATTATCGATGCATTTGACTTTGCAATTTGAATACAAGTAGCCAGGTTTTAGAGCTTTATTTTTTCTAAAAAGTTAGGGAAACTATATACTCGATCCCGCCCAAAATAAATGACCATTGAAATCAAGGGTCATTTTGAAAAGTTAATTTTTAATCGAAAAAATTCATAAATTTTTTTCCAATTTATTTCCAAACTTTTTTGCAAAAATATAATGAATTATGAATTTTTGTTAAAAATATATATTTAGTGACAAAGACCAAGCTTTAGCTCGAGCTCGGGTCGTTTAGGATCGAGATTGATTACAACTCGAATTAGTGCTCGATAAAGCTCGTTTGATTTCAGATTTTTTCAAAAATAAGTCCAAGCTCGAGCTCGCCTCGTTAATACTCGAGTTCGAGCAGGTCGCGAACAGCTCGCGAAATGCTCGAAACTCGATTCGATCCGAGCTCGAACAGTCATACTGGGCTCGAGAAAAGCTCGAGCTCGATAACTTTTATACGAGCTCGAGCTCGAAACTTCAAAGCTCGACTCGACTCGACTCGGCTCATTTACAGCCCTAATGATGGACATAATGTTACACGCCTATGGACTGACCTTAAGTCATGATACTTCTTAGGAATCTTGTGAATTATCACACATCTGCGTTCTTGCCACTGAACTTAAAGTGGTAACATATAATAATAAACAAACCTGGTCAGCTGCAGCTTGATAATGCGCTAAATTACGGGTACCCTATGTGAATGTTGCTAAGAAATTATTTAAAATTATGTGGTTTTTCCTGCTAACCAAGTATCTTGTTCTTTTTACCTTGTATGATCGTATCGAGATGCAGACCTTTTAGGTTTTACTTCATTCACTATGCATCTCTGTATATCGCATTTGAACTGAAATAGCAAGATTGTTTTAAAGATATTCCAATTAGAGAAAGACACTGGTCTTAATGAGGTTTAACAAGTGTTAAAACACTTGGATTTGAACTCTATTGTTTGGTGCAGTGATTAATGGACCAAATGGACCAACCCCCTCTTCTCAGTTTGAACATTCTTCCATCGCAGCAACTGTTAAAAAGCTTTTCAATCTGAATTCCAACTTCTTGACCAAAAGAGATGCCTGGGCTGGAACCTTTGAGAAATACTTCTACCTTCGTGATACTCCACGAAATGACTGTCCAGGTACGCATCAAACTCTCTGCCATTAGTCCTTAGCAACATTTCCTTCAAAAAATGTTAGCTAATATAATTCATGATGAAGCTGCGCTGAAATTTGGGTGGTAATGTACAGAAAAACTTCCAGAGGTTAAGATGTCACTGAGGCCTAGGGGACCACGGGAAGATATGTCTCTAACGGAATTCCAAATTGAACTGATTCAGCTTGCATCCCAGCTGAACGGCGATCATGTCCTCAATACATATCCCGATATTGGAAAAAGCATGACAGCTGGTGAAGCTAATCGTTACGCAGAGGATGCAGTAAAGAGGTTTTTGGAGGCAGGAAGGACTGCTTTGAGAGCTGGAGCTAACGATTCTGCTATCATTACTATGAGACCATCCCTCACTAGCAGGACTTCACATGGACATGTCAAAAGCTATTGATTTTCAGCCATTGACATCTAAAATTCCATGCTTCTCGAGCTATATATCTTGTCCAATCTCTCTAGTTCTTCCTCTCCCAAAACAAATTTCGCACCTTGACTTTTTTGGTCAACTTAATTGAACATCGACCAAAAAGTTATGAAAAGATAATAATCTTCATCTTCTAAAAATGGTTATTGATGCACCTATAAAAATGCTATCAATAACTATTTTTAGAATTTCATGAAGAAAAACAAGTTTTCATAAAATGTTGGTCTTAAGTTCAATCAGTTTAACCAAAAAAATTAAGATGAGACATTTATTTTGGGATGGAGGGAGTAGCTTATATTAGAGATGGGCCCCCACTTCTTAGCTGTATAATTGGTATGAACTGAATCTATTCAGAGCTGTAAATTGTACCATAGATAGTTACAGTTGCCAGTAAGTGTGTACCTACCCATTGTCAAAACTCATGTAATTTAATATTGATCATCTATAATTGAAGGAGCATAATTATATGAAAACTCTAGTGGATGAGCTCATCATAAGCATACTGACAAGTTGATATTTGAGCAACATTATTGTATAGTACTCCAACTTGATAGGACTCCCAGCTTGTGGGAGAATCTAGGCCTCAAAATACACTGGATATCTAACTTCCAAGTCCCCGGGTGAGTTCAAAGTCTATCTACAAGTGACTGACTGAGAATGCTTAAGGGTGGGTAGTCGCAAGTAGGAGAATGTTAGCAACTTACTCAAAATATAGCTATAATAACTAGCCAACCTTCCTTCTTCTCTCTTTAACACCAACGCCTCTCTCCCTCTCTCTCTCTCTCTCTCTCTCTCTCCTACAGTGTGTGTGTGTGTGTGTGTGTGTGTTTATGTGCAATGGACGCTTCATGGGAGACTAGTGTCACAGATGCAATCAATACAGTTTACCTTCTTTTTTCAGCCTACCTAGTCTTTGTTATGCAATTGGGGTTTGCCATGCTCTGTGCTGGCTCAGTGCGAGCCAAGAATGCTTTGAATATTATGCTCACTAATGTTGTCGATGCTGTTGTTGGCAGCCTCTCTTACTACCTATTCGGCTTTGCTTTCGCCTTTGGCGATGGATCGAGTTCAAACCCTTTTATTGGCACACAGTATTTTGCTCTCAAAGACATTCCCTCCACTTCTTATGATTATAGTTTCTTTCTGTATCAATGGGCTTTTGCTATTGCAGTGGCTGGAATAACTAGTGGCTCCATAGCCGAGCGAACCCAGTTTAGTGCTTATCTTATTTTCTCCTTCTTCCTTTCTGGGTTTGTTTACCCAATTGTGGCCCATTGGGTTTGGTCAACAAGCGGTTGGCTCAGCCCAAACTCGACAAGTCTATTATTTGGTTCGGGTGTTATCGACTTCGCAGGGAGTGGTGTTGTGCATATGGTAGGAGGTATTGCAGGTCTTTGGGGTGCCTTAATAGAAGGCCCGAGGGTTGGCCGATTTGATGCCTTCGGTAAAACCGTCCCAATGCGAGGCCATAATGCAACTCTAGTGGTGCTCGGGACATTCTTGTTGTGGTTCGGATGGTTCGGGTTTAACCCGGGCTCATTTGATAAAATCCTCGTGGCATACCCACACGCAGCCGGTCAAGGTAACTGGACCTCCGTGGGCCGGACCGCAGTTACAACAACACTTTCCGGCTCAACAGCCGGGATCGTAACCCTATTCGGCCGACGCTTGTTAGTGGGCCATTGGGATGCTCTCGACGTCTGCAACGGGGTGCTCGGTGGGTTCGTGGCCATCACGTCGGGCTGCTCAGTTGTCGAACCGTGGGCTGCAATCGTATGCGGGTTTTGGGCCGCCTGCATCCTAATAAGCCTCAACATCTTGGCCCTAAAACTATGTTTCGACGACCCGTTAGAGGCTACCCAACTGCACGGCGGATGTGGAGCGTGGGGTTTGATTTTTACGGGCTTGTTCGCTAAAGAAGAGTTTGTTCTTGAAGCCTATAATTCGGGGGAGACCGGAATATTTCGGCCTTATGGGCTTTTAATGGGTGGGGGTTGGGGATTATTGGGGGCCCAAGTTGTAGAAGTACTGACTATTGTGGGCTGGGTAAGTGTGACAATGGGGCCACTTTTTTATGGGCTTCATAAGTTGGGGATATTGAGGATATCAATTGATGAAGAAGTTGCAGGTCTTGATATCTCTAGCCATGGTGGCTATGCCTACAGTGCGCATCATGAAGAGGCCAGTGGTCCTCGCTTGTATAGCGACTACATGCGCCTCCAAGATCAATAATCCTCTCTCTCTCTCTCTCTCTCTCTCTCTCTCTCATGTGTGTGTGTGTGATCCCATGAAGTGTTATTATTATTGGTGTTCTTTGTATGTGAAATGTATTCTGTGTTACAGTATTATTATTGTTTTTATTATTATTACTATAATTAAATGCACTATATTGATTGTTCTGGTTCTGTACCCAAAAATTATAGATCCGGGTTTGAGACAGTTTTGGTAGAGCGATTCCAAATCCAAACAGGTCTGATATTCACCTCCAGAGGCCTATCCAAGTTAAATACAGTATATTGGATGCTGGTGCACCCAGTACTTAAAAAGTTGTAACATAGTGGTAAATGATGTCTATTAAGTAGGTTACCTGATTCAATTTCACTAGCTCTTTTTTCTCATACTTATAGCCGATATTAATTAGTGAACCCATTATAATTTTATCCAGGATTCATTAGCACTGCAATTTAGGAAAAGGGTGCACCATCGATGTTTTTTCTTTTTTCTTTCTATTCTTATGATCTTTTGTACTCCTACATTAAAAGATATGCAATGAGTTGTTTTAATCATAATCAAGACCCAGTGGAGCAGACACTACTACTACTATTCCATTATTTATGCATTATCTTGTAGCGATAAGGATGTACCTAATGATGCACTTGCCACAATAAAATAAAACTAATACCGACTCAAAATAATGTTCCAACAAAGACTTCAAATATTTTAATTTCAGAATGACATCTCCTACGTGATTTAAAGATTAAAATCAGAGAAAAAAAAATTAAAAACCAAAAAAAAAAATTGACTTTTGAAAATGATGAGTCCAGCAAAACCCCGATAAATGGAGCAGAAAACATGAGAAAGAAGACCTTACCTTGGCGGGACTTTATCGGAGACAACAAAAGAAAAGGTTAAATAATATATTTACGTCATATGAGAAAATACTGAGATAAATACAAGGGTGACGCGCAACCAGCAGGATTTACAGTTCTAAATGTGCTTTATGGGCGATAATATACATCTAGGCACTAAACTGCAGAATTCCAGCAATAACGTAAATTTCTTCATCTCATCTGAGAATCACAAGTAACAAGCCTGGGATCTGGAATGATGATAGGCAGTTTTTCTATGTACATGAACAGCCTCTGTAAGTTTTCTTTCAAGATTATGGATAGGTCCACAACATCAGTCATATCGGTGCAAATCCAAAGGTCACCTGAGCTGACTCGTTTCAGGCTACCTCTACAAAAGGGGCACGACTGAGAGCGTCCACGCCTAAGAAAACATCACAACACATGGTCAACTCAACTTGTTGACTATAACTTGGTACTTTAGGCTACATTAAGATATACTCCCTCCTTCCCAAAACAGATGGCACATCTTGATTTTTTTTATCAGCTTGATTGAACTTTGACCAACATTTAAAATTGTTACCATAATGTTTCTATTGGTGCATCCCATAACCATTTTTAGAATAGCATGAAGATAATTGAATTTTCCATATCTTTTTGGTCAAAGTCTAACCAAGTTGACCAAAAAATTGAAGAAGATGTGACATATATTTGGCGACACAGGGAGTACATGGGAGTGATTGGAGGCAAGTGGATGTTAGTTAATTGCAAATTGATGTAATCAATGCTCTACTTAGTAGCAAGTTATTTGATCTTTTTGTCTGGTGGAAATAAGTTATTGCCATTCAAATATGAAAGAAGACGTGTTTAGGTTTGGGGAAGAAGGGGCACTTACCAATCCCGATAACATTTTAAGCACAAAGAATGGCTGCAACTGGGGAGCACCACCTTGCTGTTCGTTTCCATGCAAATTCCACATTCCTCCTCTCTCTCCAACTCTACTCCAGAGAGTTTTCCTTTATCCAAGTCCTGCTTTTTTGAGTATCTCTTAGAGCAAATATCTTTCTGTTTCCTCTCTTCCAAATCTGTGATCCCACTTTGAAGTTGCAACAAAGATGGTAATATAACAGCTGCTCATGAAGAGACAGTTAAGTACTCAGTAACACAGATAGTGAAACAATGAACATACACATTCTTAAAAAAATAAAAAAACAAACATCCACCGATTTCCCTCACCATAAAATTCCCTGATGCTTGCTTTCCTTTCTTGCACAGACATAGTGGTCTTCCCATCAGCATACGTCTGCATCAATCAAATATTCCCAGCTTTCCAATTAAAAGAAATTTTGAATTACTTTATCGTCAAAGGGAAAAGACTATAATAAGTATTTTTAAGGCAGCTCGCTGCATCAAAGCATCCCCGTGTAGCGAGGGTCCGGGGAAGGGTCCCCGTCACAAGGATGAAATGTAGGCAAATCTTACCATGCAAAAATTCAAGATGCTGCTTCCAAGAATCGGAACTAAGTATTGATAAGTAATAATCATAGCTGAAACTAAGACGATACCAAGGGTCTGATTCAGGTGTTTACCATGTAAATAAGAATACGAAGCAAGCCAAATGCACCAGCAAGTTGACAATCAGCCCACTGAACAAGAAACAGGAATATATTTGCAGCTGGACTATAAGATAGTCTCATTTGAAGGCATGCTCCATCAGAGTCCCTAGGGTGACCCAAAGCCCTGATAATGTGGAAAATTAAAAAGTAAAACATGACTAATAGTAACGGTAAAGAGCACAGCGAAAGGGGATATGTTGAATATGTGTGCACAACATTGTATCCAATTATGCTAAACACGGTAGTCAAAGAAAACATAATGCCCTAAGACACAAACAAAGATGAGCGATTACATATCATAGCAAGAGATGTTAAGATGAATGGAAAAAGGCATTGGACAACTTAACTAGCATATAAATGAGAAATATATACTAGAACTTGCATTTATTCTAATTCACCACCACATTGTTCCTTAAAGGTTCAAGATACCATACATTTGATCATAATTCAAACATGGATGTGGAATACATAATTACTAATATATTCTTGGTTTATTGTGAAGAAAGGTATAATGGCATAAATTAGAGTAGGATCATACAATGGACCACTAGTCATAAATGATATAGATACTTAAGAATGTGATTTTTAGGATTACTAAACCACCAACCAGAATTTTTCTACAATGTTCTTGAACGGAGACTTTGATCTTTTGAAAATTACACGAATTTGTCTCTGGAATTATTACGAAAGGACTATACCAACCAAGTCCCACCTCAACAAAAAAGAATAATGTCACACAGCATTTTGTATGCTTATCAGGACACACAAAGAAATTAGGAGCTTCAGTGAGATGGGACGAGTTAATTATGACATAACAAAATAATCTCTAGGAAGTTTATGTCAAGACACTGCTCTAGACGACAAGGGCAAGACAATAAGAATAAGAAAATCTGCCACTTGGATTACAGTCACATTAATGGGACCTCAATAATTTCTCAAAATTTCATAGAATGACTGGGGCCGGAGGCCATGGAGATTGACACCGAAATATCAACAATAAAACTAAATTTCAGGGAAATTGGTAGCAAAAGGAGACGTGTTTAACCTCTGGATTTTGCCATTATATGATTCAATTTAACTCCAATACCAAGAAATTTTCATGAATTAGCTAAGCCTCAATATATTTGACAGTCATGAAACTCGCAACATCCAACATTATAATTTGAAACAAGCACACAATTACAAGTTTATAGAATCAGTCCCAAAAATTAAGTAACAAGCAGATAAAAATTCACAAAAATACACATAACTTCGCGGCGATCACACCCCCTAAATTAAACAATCAACCTAAACGAATATCAAAATTACAGTCCTAAACACAGTTTAATACGAACTCCTTAAAGCATTGAAAGCGAAATTCAAAACCAAACGAGTAATCAAGAGAAAGAGCGAGAAATAGTTACAGAGTATTGGCGGTCTGAATATCAGCCTCGAGAGCTTTAAGCGAATCCTTGAACGATTTCCCCATGCCTCTTATTTTCTCGCCGGGAAAAAACTCCCATTCAACGCCGGAAAACCACCCCGAGAAACAAAAACCCTTCCGTCACTGTCGCCGATACGCAGCCTTGGCTTTTTATATGAATGAAGACGGATTATTTTGATCGTCGCCTCGCCGGAACCTAAAATCAGAAGTAACTAGTCAGCCCGCCGTTCTAAGTTTTCCGATTTGTTGTAGTTATAGGTGCTGAAGAAGGGACTAGTAGCACTGTTTCTGGGTTGTACCACAAAAAAAAGGGACTGTTTTTGTTAGAGAAAAAAAATATATAAATAAAAATTAAATAAAAATATTATAATGTCGCTTTCTATCCAATCAAGTGTAAACTGCATGGACCCCTAGGATTTATCCCACTTTTTGATTTTGGACTATTTTAAGTCCATATTTTCAAAAAAAAAAAAAGTTTTTTATTTTTATTTTCAATGATTTCCTTTAAAAAAAAAAAAAAACTGCATTCTTACCCACTAAGGATTTAAACTACTCGATTTAAAATTTACTTTTAATAGATATTATTTTTTACCATCTTTGGTATTTATTTTACTATATTGTTCAAAAAACATCTTTTATTTATAAAAATGACAACTATTTCTGTGAATATAAGAAAAAAACTTGCATAACCCTACCTACCATGTCTTGTCTCTCGAAAAATTTATATCACTTTAACTTTCGTGATCAACTAAAATGAATTTTTATCATAATTTTGTACAAACTTAATTATCCTTATGTAATTTTAAAATTGTAATAATTCTAACGATTAATCAATAACAATTTTTAAAATTGAATAAGGATAGGTAAATTTATATAAATTGTGGTCAAAATTTTATTAAATTTGCCATAAAAATTAATATAAATTTACCACAATTTATATAAATTTTATTTGCAACCTGTTAGATCCCCATCCCCTACACCTCTTTAGAATTCTTTTCTCATCAATGCAATAATAATAATTATTATTACTGTAAATATTACTCCCTCGTCCCGTAAAAATGAGTAACTTTTGTAAAAAATTAGTTTTTTTCAAAATGTTATGAAAACTAGTTTTCATAACAGTTCATCACTCTTATTAGTTAGACTTAGTGCTTTAAAACTAGTTTTTTTCTTATGTTACAAAAATAACTAGTTTTTTGCAAAATTTTGGCCGTAAAAATTATTTCAATTTTTAAATAATCAAATTAATTGAATTTTGAACTAATAATTTATATCAATTAATTATTTTCATAAAAATATAAAATTTATTATTGATAGAATTTAAAAGCATTGTTTATTGAGTTGGTTTTATGAAAAACTAGTTTTTCATAAGATTATGAAAAAACTAGTTTTTGAACCGTTTTTAAACCATTAAACGCGTATTGAACCGGATACCAGTTCACTAAAAAAATTGATCCGCCGTTTATCAAATCAAATCCAAACGAAAACACACAGTAAAACAGAATTCGATCGAGCAAAAACAGAATTCGATCGAAAATCAATTTGTTTCAACCGATTGAGGTAATATATGATTCACTGGCACAATTATAGACTATCAATCAATATATGATTTTGAAGATGAAACTGTCGATTTTGAAGATGAGACTGACGATTTTGCAGATAATGCTATTTTAATTTATCAAATTCCTCACACAGTTGATGATGATCACGATACAGGTAAGCGTAAGACAATTTCATAATGCCAGTGTTTTTTTATATAATGCCAGAACATTTGTTTGGTTTGTCTTTCCAGTCCCAATTTCATAATGCCAGTGTTTATTTTCATAAATGTCAATGTTACTTATTTGAAGTACCAGTGTTTTTTATAATATGTGCCAGTGAGTGTTTTTTGGGCTGTCAGTTTTACTTTGTTGTTTGAAGTACCAGTGAGTGTTGTTTGTAATGCCAGGATTAATTTTTGAATGTATCAGTGTTTTTTTTTTTTGATATGTTCCAGTGATTGTTGTTTGGACTGTGATTGTTACTGAACATACCAAAAGTATCGCGTTGGGCCAAGTAAGCAAAGCCCAATCCTCAAGGCAACCATTGCCCCAACGTATCAAGGCAACCATTGCCCCAACGTATCAAGGGGGGCAGACTCTAATACGGGTACGATCCATGCTCTACCCGTCAGTCAGGTCGACCCTTCTTCAAGTGGCGACCTCGACCTAATCACTCAAGCGTCGAGCTAGCTAAGGTAGACGTACATGGTCAAATCTTTCCATAACCGCATCCCTATAAATCAGGGACAGTTTCAGGCACGTTCTCATGACAAGTAACTGCCGCTAGAATCTCGGAGCACATATCGCTCCACCAAAAATACAACAACCATCACCTATAAATATTTCATCTCTACCAACGGTGCAAAGGTAACTGCCATTTTGTTATCTGAATTCATTATTCAATACATTTTGAGCTATATATAACCGTTATCTTACTCTCACGCCCGAGCGTCTTCGCCGGAGACACATCCGGCTAGTTATGGGTTCTGATTTCAGGTCAAGGAGCCAGGTGATTAGTCCTGCCACGTGGAGGATTACTGATAAGCACAATTCCTCCAGCATCAGTTACTTTGTTATTTGAAGTGCCAGTGAGTTTGTTTTAGAGTGCCAGTGTTATCTTATTTGAATTGCCAGTGAGGAATGTTTGTAGTGCCAGTATTAATTTTTGAATGTGCCATTGTTTTTTATGATAAATTCCAGTTAGTGTTGCATGGACAACCAGTATTACTTTTTGAATGTGCCAGTATTTAGTTTTGAATGTTCCAGTGAGTATTGCTTAGACTGTCATTGTTACTTTGTTATTTGAAGTGCCAGTGAGTGTGTTTTAGAGTGCCAGTAAGGGATGTTTGTAGTGCCAGTATTAATTTTTGAATGTGCCATTGTTTTTTATGATAAATTCCAGTTAGTGTTGCATGGACAGCCAGTATTACTTTTTGAATGTGCCAGTATTTATTGTTGAATGTGCCAGTGTTTGATATTACATCAGTATTTTAAAGTCCCAACAAACGTGTTTTCAGATGCCAGCATCAGTGTTAAAAAAGTGTCAGCTTTAGTGTTTAAAAGTGTCAGTATCATTGTTTGAAATTGCCAGTGTTAGAATTTTCAAACTGACAGTATCAGTGTTTCAAGAGTGTCAGTGTTATGCTTTCAAAAGTGCCAGTAACAGTGTTACATAGTGCCAGCATCAATTTACAAAGTGCCAGCTTCAATATTACAAATGCCAACATCAGTTTTACAAAGGGCCAGCTTTAGTGTTTGAAAGTGCCAATATCATTGTTTGAAATTGACAATGTTAGAGTTTTCAAAATGCGAGTTTTAGTGTTACTAACGTTCCAGTGTTAGGGTTTCAAATACGAGTAACAATGTTAGAGTTTTCAAAATGCGAGTAACAATGTGGATATCGAATAAAACTACAACTGAAAACATATCAGAAAAGAAGTACAATCCAGTATCATACCTTCATTCCGATGCTTGCTCCTGATTTCTTTGGTTTGGTCCGTCATAATGTTCAAAATATGTCTGAAAAAAGCTCGGAGAAGATGTAAATCGATAGAAATTGATGATCGAAAATGACGAAAATATTCAAATTCGTTGGAAATTGATGATAAACTACGAAAACTGTTCGGATTCTTTGAAGAACAAGTACGAAAAATCAAATTGAGAGCGCAAATGACGAAAGAAAAATTGAACCGGACCGGAAAAGTGTGTGTTTGCGTATGTTAAATGAACCGCGGCTCAAAAAGACGTTTTTTCTTAATCTTGTAAAAAACGTGTTTTTTACAAGATTTTGGCTTGTTTATTTGTAGTGTGAGAATATGGTGAAAATAACGTATTTTTCCTAAAAATTAGGAAAACGTGTTTTCAAAATAAACGATGTCATAGAATTTTTTTAAATAATTTGAACTTGATTTAAAATGTGTAGTGAAATTTCTGAAAACAAATGAAACTTATTATAACAATTCATTGAAACTTATTATAACACATTGAATTCATTAACACTAGCACTGACATTTTTAACACTATTACTGAAACTCTTTAACATACAAGCTGAGACTCACACAAAAACTCGCATTCTTTCTTACACTAACATTGATACTCTTTTACAATATTAACACTATTTTGCACATACTCTGACAATCTTTAACACATGCATCGACACTCTTTAACACTATTAATGACACTTTTTAACATAAGAACCAACAATATGCGTTCACATTATTTAGCACATGAACTGACATTCTTTAACATTCGATGACGCATTTTTACACGTAGAGACTGAAATCTATTAACAAGTGTTAAAAGTGTTGGTTTAAATATTTATAAGTGACAGTTCAAATGTTTATAAATTCACATGGGAATAATGAATTGCTAACACTTTGTAACAATAATAATAACTTTTGAGAGAGAGAGAGAGAGAGAGAGAGAGAGAGAGAGAGAGAGAGAGAGAGAGAGAGAGAGAGAGAGAGAGAGAGAGAGAGAGAGAGAGAGAGAGAGAGAGAGAGAGAGTTTATAGTATAAATGGGAAATGGGTGATACAGTACAATGAACAGTACCAAGTGTCGAATTTTCCATTTTGGCCTCACTAAATTGTCCATTTCCCATTTAGTCCTTAAAAAAAAATTAAATTAAAAAAAAAATGTATCCTCGGACACGGGCTTAATTAAAAAAAAAAAAATGTGTCCGCGGACACGAGCTTTTGCTAGTTTATTAACAATTGGTAAAAGTGTTGGTTTGCATGCATGTACCCATTCATGAGTGCATGCGTACATGCATACACATTCCTATGCATGAGTGTGTGTGTGCCTGCATACAAGTACCCAAGCACAAGCTCGATCATGGCTAAAGACAAGTGAGGCCATGGCATAGGGCCACAAAAAATAGGCTAATTTATAGGCCTCCAAATTTGTTGTGTATATGTATCTTATGCCCAATTTTAACCCAAAACTTAACACAAGTGAATATTTGGCTCACACAAATTCAACAACATCCCACATTAAAAAAATAAACCCAAATTTAATTGTTCCCTAAATTCTTTTGATCAGGCATTACTTTAAGAAAACGAAAACGAAAATAAAGATTAAAGAAGAGAAAAAGAACGACGCTCTTGGCTTATTCAATTACGCTACCTACCCCAAAGTCCAACGCCCACCGTTGACGCTGCAGTAGAGCCGCCAAACGCTGCCACCACTGCAGTTTGCATCACGCCACCATCAAATAATCAGGTAATTCGTTCTCCTTTCCCAATCTCCATCCCCTAACTGATTTCAAAAAGCTCTAATTCAAAAAGCCCTAATTGAAATTTCTGAAAACAAATGAAACTTATTATAACAATTCATTGAAATTTATTATAACACATTGAATTCATTAACACTAACACTGACATTTTTTAACACTATTACTGAAACTCTTTAACATACAAGCTGAGACTCACACAAAAACTCGCATTCTTTCTTACACTAACATTGATACTCTTTTACAATATTAACAATATTTTGCACATACTCTGACAATCTTTAACACATGCATTGACACTCTTTAACACTATTAATGACACTTTTTAACATAAGAACCAACAATATGCGTGTTCAAATTATTTAGCACATGAACCGACATTCTTTAACATTCGATGACGCAATTTTACACGCAGAGACTGAAATCTATTAACAAGTGTTAAAAGTGTTGGTTTAAATATTTATAAGTGACAGTTCAAATGTTTATAAATTCACATGGGAATAATGAATTGCTAACACTTTGTAACAATAATAATAACTTTTGAGAGAGAGAGAGAGAGAGAGAGAGAGAGAGAGAGAGAGAGAGAGAGAGAGAGAGAGAGAGAGAGAGAGAGAGAGAGAGAGAGAGAGAGAGAGAGAGAGAGAGAGAGAGAGAGAGAGAATCTATAGTATAAATGGGAATAGAGTGCTACAGTACAATGAACAGTATCAAGTGTCGAATTTTCCATTTTGCCCTCACTAAATTGCCCTTTTCCCATTTTTGCCCTTAAATATTTTTTTTTAAATAATAAAAAAAAACGTGTCCTCGGACACGGGCTTAATTAAAATTAAAAAAAAAAAAACGTGTTCAGGACGCGGGCTTTTACTAGTTTATTAACAATTGGTAAAAGTGTTGGTTTGCATGCACGTACCCATTCATGAGTGCATGCGTACATGCATACACATTCCTATGCATGAGTGTGTGTGTGCCTGCATACAAGTACCCAACACAAGCTTGATCATGGCTAAAGACAAGTGAGACCATGACATAGGGCCACAAAAAATAGGCTAATTTATAGGCCTCCAAATTTGTTGTGTATATGTATCTTATGCCCAATTTTAACCCAAAACTTAACACAAGTGAATATTTGGCCCACACAAATTCAACAACATTCCACATTAAAAAAATAAACCCAAATTTAATTGTTCCCTAAATTCTTTTGATCGGGCATTACTTTAAGAAAACGAAAATAAAGATTAAAGAAGAGAAAAAGAACGACGCTCTTGGCTTATTCAATTACGCTACCTACCCCAAAGTCCAGCGCCCACCGTTGACGCTGTCGTATAGCCACCAAACGCTGCCACCACTGCAGTTTGCATCACGTCACCATCAAATAATCAGGTAATTCGTTCTCCTTCCCCAATCTCCATCCCCTAACTGATTTCAAAAAGCCCTAATTGAAAAGCCCTAATTGAATAATGTGATTTGAGATTAATTTGAGATTGATTTGTGATTTTTTAAAAGCCCTAATTCGAAAAGCCCCAATCCCCACCCCCTAATGGCAATGCCTTGTTGTTATCTTATATAAAAAAATAAGTAATGAAATTGATTTGTGATTTTTTAAAAATTAAAACTTTAAGTTTAGGTTTTAATGTTGATTGATTGTTATTTACTAAATTGATAATGACAATATTTTTATTTATTTGGTTAAAAGTTACATACTAGGAAGAGGGAGCCCCGCCCAAATAGTTAGCCCATGACTACAAATTTTACCGGACCGGCCATGCCTGTGCATTAGTGCGTGTGTGCTTACAGCCTTTTTCCTTTTGCTCAGCCTTCTCCTTTTTCCTTGCCACACCGTGTGTGATCCAGTTGTAGATTTTAAGAATAAGGTGTAGAGTAAGTATTACTAACTATCATTTTTTGATGAATTTTTTGGTCAAAAAAATCTATAGTATAAATGAGAGCTCCACTCACTACAGTAGAATGAACAGTTTCACGCGCGAAAATTACCATTTTGCCCTAACTATTTTGTCTTTTTCCCATTTTGCCCTCACAACTTAGTATGTCGTACGACATACTTGCCTCTTTTTTTTTTTTTTTTTTATTTTATATATATATATATATATATGAAAAAAAAAAAAAAATCTCACGTGATCTTGGACACGGGCGGGCATGTGCTAGTACTCTTATATAGTTAGGTATAAGAGTTTTTTTTTTCCAGCTATAATAAGTCAATAAACAACCAACAATTATAATCATAAGACTAGGCTGTTTATTGAAGCTTTAAATTGGGGTGTAGATAAAATAAAAATCCAAACGCGTAATTTAATGGGGTCAAACTCAGGTAGGAGGGTGGGACAGATTGGTTAATGGATAGCGTTTGGATTCAGGGTGGGGACAATTCAAGATAGTTCCCGTACTAGTATAAAAACCGCCAGCTGAGCGCCTCATGTTTCTTGGTAAATTGGTGGTTTATAATTATGGTCCATATCTTATTGGTGTAAAGAATTCACATGATAATATCTAAAGCAAAGTCGGCTGCTTTTTTTTTTTTTTTTTTTTTTTTTTTTTTTTTTTTTAATTTGTTTGATTACTTGATGTTTCTTTTAGGGATGGCCAAACCGGACCGAAACCGGACCGGAACCGGAAAACCGAACCGAAACCGGCCCGGAAAAGCCCGGAACCGCCATGAACCGGGGAGAAAACCGGAACCGGGGTAATCGGAACCGGTTTGGAGGCGGGCCGGTTAAGGTTCACCAAAATGGTGAACCGGACCGGTTTGGAGGCGTGATCCAAGTTTCCAACCTCCTAGACTTGTGCATTCATTTGAAATCTCATGAATCTTAGCAGCATATGACACAATATCCTCAGTTTCTTCCATTCGAAGTAACTCAAACCTATCCATTAAAATTCTAAGCCTGGTAGCCTTCACACTTGGTGCTCCCTCACATTGAGTTTGCAAAATATCCCAAGCAGATTTGGCTATACTTTCATTTGTTATAAGCTTGTACATATTCCTTAAACATGGCCGGAAATAGCACCCACGGCTTTTAATTGTAATTTGCACTTGTATTTCATCAAGAGTCCATCGTTTCTTCAGGTTTTCTTTCAAAGAAGGACTCACCAACACCGTAAGATGGCTTTTTCTCCACAAGAGAGGTTGCCATGCAACAAGAATGCACATCCAATCTCTTTCATCAATACTTTTGATGTAATTCCGCATCTTAGACTTCCAAAGAGAATAATTTGTGCCATCCAAGACAGGAGGCCTATTTTGGTGATTTTGGCATTCCATAATGACTACACTTTCCGGATCAACACTCGCAATAATATATCGAGAGTTGGCTCGATACCAATTGAAAGTTTCGTGTAGCTAGGAAACTCGGATCACGCAATAGGCAAAGGATGCGAGTACGAGATGTCTCACAACCGTCCACACATCCACGTATAATGCAAATGAATAAAGTAAATAAAAGTAAATAAAATGCAATAACTCAAGAGTTATATACGCCACCGATCTGTGTGATCAGCAAACTAGGCTTACGCCCAAAAACCTTTTCACTATAAAAACTTATGTTTCTTACAAAAACAAATAAGTGAAAAACTAAAATATGAAAATACTAAACAAGTTCTAATCACCTTCTATGATATGAACAACTCCCCTTTCCCAAGTAGGACTTATTCAATCGAAGTAAAACAAGAGAACTTTATGAAAACCTAGATGTGAGTTACGGATGTAAGCTCACAACCTAAAACAACAATGTCGAATGACTATGAAGAATGTGATTTTCTCTCGTAAAAATGTGTAACTTCTCTTTGTGCTGAATGCCTTGTATTTATAGAGCACCTTGGAGAAGATCTTCATGCAATCGACTTCTTCCTTTGTGAGATTCCTTTTCCTATATGAAAACATATAACACACTCACAAGGAAATCAAATATTAGTAGGTTAGTCCTAATATAAAACTATGTACATAAATAAAAGATATTTACATAAATACAATCTCTTAATAAAATTAAGATACTTATAAATCTCCATGAAAGTCTCAAAATCTTCTTACCATAATAGAAGACAAATTAAATAAGGAAACATAAATATGTTCCCATAAACTTCACGTTTTCAATCTCCCCCTATTTTGGACTTTCTGGTCAAAACCAAAGATTTATAACACTCAAAATATTATGACCACAGAATGTAGGAAAAAGCATGACTCCCCCTGAATGGATGTGTGTCCAGATGTGTATACACATCCACACATAAAAACTGCAAAACAGAATTAGAACAGAATACTAGCAGTTCATTAAGCAAAAACAAAAACCATTCAGCCATGTCCTACTTAAAGCTATTACAAACCGTTGTTTTAAAAACTAACAAACTAAAACAGAAAATTAAAATTGTCTTTAAAAACCATCAATTCAAAAACTTTTCTCCCCCTAAGATAAAGTTCCCAGCCTCTCCAATTAGTAGCAGACACAGCAGTGTTCCAAATTTTATCTCCTCCAAAAGCAAAGAAGAAGATCAAGCACCATCTCCCTTTTTGAGCGTAAAGTGAAGCATGCCATTTGAGAAGATTAGCCTTAAGAGCTTTAAGATTGTTGGCATGGGCAAGGTGGAGGCTTGAGCTTGAGCTTCAAAGACTAGCAATCTCAAAGCATCTAAATCCTTCATCCTGGACATCAAATGGGGTTACAACAAGGGTTCGTATGTATCCACATCCGGCATAGCAATTTCGTGAGATGTACCCACGTGAAGATCAACATGCCTTTGCTTAGGGTCTAACAGAGTTTTGGTCTCCTTAAACAGAGCAAAGTTATCAACCGTTTCTTCTCCTCTTTCAGCCTTCACTCCATTAGCAATGATGATTTGGGAGATTAAAGAAGCGGTAAGGCAAAGACCATTTCTTTGAGGGAGACTCTCCATAATCACAAATTTTTCTAAAAATGAAATCCCCAAAATTAATGTGCTTCTTAAGTCCCAATCTATACGTAAGCAAGGCTTGCATTCTAGTAACAGAAGTTTTGTTATTGGAGGGACATAAATTGGCAAAGAAGGATGGAGTGGAGAAAACAATAAAGGGAGGATAATGAACCACTACCTAAATCCCAGGCTTTACAGCCAGAAGTGACCTTTCCATGTGTGAGAGCGTAAAACCAGCTCATCCTCCTCAATAGAAACTATATCATCAAGATTATCACTCAATCCAAGAAAATCATTGATAATCGAAGGTGTAAAATGAACAAATACTCCTCTAACATAAACACCAAAGTGGAATGAGAGTAAGTTCTATCAAAATTCTTAGGCAAGATTTGCATAAAACTCATAAACCAATTTTGGATAGAAAGGAAGGGGATGGTCCACACCAAGAATAATCCTCTTTCCTCAAAAACTTGTCCATTCCAAGTTTAACAAAAGTATCCCTATCCCTTTTCATCTCAACAACAAAGGCTTTAGAGGAAATTAACTCAAACCTATCGAAGCCTTTTGGACAGTAAACTTTTTGGAAAAGGGTTTGGGGTTAGAGACAAGAGATAGAGAAGATGACATACCCAATTCAGCCTTTCTTTCTGGTAGATGTGCCTGGATGTGGGCACATCCTTAGCCACATCCTTCACAGTGGAATGGAACATTTATTGGTTCAATCTCGCATTATCAAGCATCGAGGAATCCAATTCCTTGTCTTCTTCCTCCCGATCAAGCTCTTCTCTTCCAAGCTTGAAGTTCTCATCTCGAGGCGTGTCATCACTCTCGCATTTGAGTCGATTCATCTTCAAAGGGTTCTAGGTCGGCCTCACCACCTTTTTCTTTCCCTTTAAATCTATTAAAATCTTAGCTAAGGGTTCATCATCACCGAAGGAAATAAGGTCATCAACAGACTAGCAACCAAGTGGAACGAAGGCTCAAGAACAGACTAGAAACATTATCCCTAGGGGTGAAGCAAGATTGGGATAATGGGAGAAGATGAAATTATGGGAGAAGTAGGAGCAATTGGTTCAATGATTTTGCATGGTGAAACGGTATCAACAGGGAGTAGAGGATCAACATGGGGAACATCAACAGAATCAACAGGGGGTGCAACCTCAGAAGGAGCAACAACAGGGACAGGGTCACTAATAGGAATTGACGATTTAGACCTAGTCCTAATAAGAGGAGCTATTACCTCTTCTTCTTCTTCTATTTCTTCAAGAACAATGGCAATAAGGTTTCCCGCCAGTTTTGTTAGATTCTTAGCTTTGTCGACTCGACGCCATGCGTACCCTACCAGATCGACGAAGATTGCGACGAGGTACCTGGCGGTGCAAATGTACTTTGGGGCTTTAGCTTGAGACAACTTCCTCTTCTTAGTTGATGATGGTTCAAGAAGAATGGCGACATCCGATGGTGGAATCACCTGGAGAGGATGGAGCCTTAAGGTTTACCTCAGTTGAAACATTCACGGCTTCCAATGAAGGGGATTTGGGAGAAGAAGCTTCCATTGTTGGTTCAGACGAGGGTGATGGAGAAGAGAAATCAGCAAGAAATTTTGAGATTACGGGATTTAGGAGAATGGAGTCCTCTCTTCTTGCTATTGAAATCGGCACAATGTCAAGAACATCTTCTTCTCTTATATTCGAATGCTCGGCCATTTAACAGAGAGATTTGGGGTTGGTTGAACAGTATAATGAGGAGTTAATGCAAAGGGTGTGAATTTGTGTGCAAACGGGAAGGAAGAACAAGGGTTTTAACAAGGATTATGAGGGAGGAGACGGATGTGAGGAAAAATAAATACTCACAGCTCCCCCTTTCCTACTAAAATTAGGAATCCTTTTTCAAAGAGGTTTAACATACCTCAAAAACCTTAAGAGTCCTCCAACGGCTAGAAAACCTTTGAGGTTACCACACACAAGCACCTTCCAAGAAAATAAGGGATTAAAATAAATCAAGATTTTGTAAGATTTTTATGAAAACAAATAATACTTCGGCATATCTTTATTTAGAATAGAATCCCAAAAGAGTTTTTCAACCTTTTCAAACAAGGATTGATACACACCTTTTCTTTTCATGCAAGATATAGGAGATCAAAAACCTATATAATCAAAGAGTAAATTAAGAGAGAAAATTAATTAACTAATATATTTACAAAGCTCCTATATGTCCTAAAATGCAATATGCCTAGCATGATGCAAACACACAAGTGAAGGAAATATTCTCAGCTTATGGATGTGGCATAGGATGTGAGTCACATATTGGGACACATTTAGATCACAAAAAGTCAATGAGCGTAATCCAATCCGCACAGCCTCAGGATGCATCCACCAATTTTTTGTTGTGGATTTTTGCAATGTGAGTAGCTTTCACTTTACTTGATCCCAAAGATAGCCCTTTTTCCCAATGATCTTATCAAGTTTGACTTCAAGATTTCTTATGAAAATCACTTGATCACAATGGTATGGCTTCATACTAAGGGTGAAGCAAACTGCTTTCTCACACATATATATATATTTTTTTTTTTCTTTTTAGCACCCACCGTGAGATACCTAGGAAGGTTATACCAAGTAATCAAAAGATTACATGGACAGGAAATACTCACAATTAAGTGATCAAAAATAATGTCAAAGATGAAGACTCACAAGTGACCACACCGAGAAATTTCGTGCTAATGCATGATATTTTTGGCTTTTTCTTTTTATGATTTTTTTTTTTTTTTTTCTTCGCTTAAACTAATCTACAGATGTGTTAGAGGATGTGAGACACATCCGGTCTCACAACCTTAGATATCACACAAGCCAAGAGACTTCCTCAAGGAGGAAAATCTCTCCAAATCTAATGCCTTTGTAAATATATCGCCCAATTGATTTTCGCCCCAACAAATTCCGCATTAATACGCTTTTTGCTCTACAAGATCTCTAATGAAATGATGTCTAATATCAATGTGCTTTGTTCTAGAATGTTGAACAGGATTTTTAGATATGTCCAAGGCACTTTTGTTATCACAAAAGCAGCCAAAACTTTGCTATTTAATCCATAATCTTTTAGCATTTGATTCATCCAAAGTAATTGTGTGCAGAACTCCCAAGGGCAACATATTCGGCCTCAAAGGTGACAAGGACACACAATTTTGTTTCCTACTATACCAAGACACAAGGTTATTACCTAGGTAGAAACATCCACCAATGGTACTTTTTCTATCATCACTATTTCCAAATTTCCAATCGAATCAGTGTACCCAACCAAATTTGTGTTTGTTTTTTTAGAGTAATGTAGACCTAGGTTCACAGTCCCACTCACATACCTAATGATCCTTTTCAATGCTTTAAGATGGGACAATTTAGGGTTGGCTTGGTATCTAGCACATAGACACACACTGAACATAATGTCAGGTCTACTTGCAGTGAGGTAAAGCAAACTTCCTATCATGCTTCTATAAAGGGTTTGATCAACACTCTCACCATCAGAATCATGACTTAGTTTTTGGGAAGATCCCATTGGGGTTCTTTGATGTGAAGAGTGTTCAAGCTCAAACTTTTTCACAAGATTCTTGACATACTTAGACTGTGAAATGAACATACCATCTCTGAATTGCTTAATCTGTAAGCCTAAGAAAAAATTCAACTCACCTACCATACTCATCTCAAATGTGGAAGTCATGCTATCCACAAATTCAGTTAGCATTGGATCAGAATTTGATCCAAACACAATGTCATCTACATAGATTTGTGCCACAAGAATCTCTTTCTTGTTTCTCCTCACAAACAAGGTTTTGTCAACCTCACCTCTCTTGAATCCTAGTTGAAGCAAATGGTCAAATAACCTACCATACCAAGCTCTAGGGGCTTGCTTTAGCCCATACAGAGCTTTCTTCAGTTTATACACATGATTAGGATATTTGGAGTTCACAAAGCCTTTAGGTTGTTCAACATAGGCTTCCTCATTTAATATCCCATTTAAAAAGGCACTCTTGACATCCATTTGATGAAGAGTAATCTTGAGGTAACAAGCAATGGCTAACAAAAGCCTAATGGACTCAATTCTTGCAACAGAGCAAATGTCTCCTCAAAGTCAATTCCCTCAATTTGAGTATAACCTTGAGCAACTAACCTAGCTTTATTTCTAGTTATCACACCTTGCTCATCAGTTTTGTTCTTAAAAATCCATTTGGTTCCTATGACATTACCATGTGAGGGTCTAGGAACTAGAGTCCATACCTCATTCTTCTCAAATTGAATTAATTCATCTTGCATAGCCATAATCCACCAAGCATCTTTCAATGCTTCAAGAACATTCTTAGGCTCAATTTTAGAAACAAAACAATGAAGCTTACTCGGGAGTATGCCGAGGAGCAACTCCATAAACCGGCCATCTTTCTATAATCAACTTTGTCCTTTTGTCTAGTTCTCACTTGAGCATGCACATCTCCCACAACTTGTGAAGTGGGGTGATTTTTCCGGATTTTGAAGGGATATCCTTTGACCTATCCACACACCCATTCACATTATCTTCTCGGAGCATCATCCCGATCGTAATCGAGGAACCTGTCCTCGCCACAGGAGTTTGAGTGGATGTGGGAGCAGATGTGGGTTCAGATGTGGAGGCGTATGTGTCCACATCCTCGGTTACATCCTTGTCGGGTTCATCATTTTTAACAAAGACTGGAAGTTTCTTTTGCTTTTTCAGACTTGTTTCTTCATCCTTCCAGCCTAGCAAGCAACCCGAAACATCATCCTCGCCAGCCTTGAGGTTAAGATCAAGTGAGTCATCAAATTTAACATTAGCAGATTCCATAATGGTCTTAGTTTTGAGATTGAAAACTCGTAAGCTCTACTGTTTGTGGAATAGCCCATGAAAATTGCTTTGTCACTTTTTGAATCAAACTTGGACAGTATTCTCTATCATTGAGAATATAACAAACACAACCAAACACATGAAAATATTTTACAGCTTGGTTTCTTTCCAAGGAGAATTTGATATGGAGTGACAGTGCTACCAATCCTTAGGAACACCCTATCGCCAATGTGGCAAGCGTTGTTTAAAGCTTCGCCCAAAACTTTTTGGACAAGTTCTTTGAACTTAGCATGACCCTTGCCATTTCTTGCAAGGTTCTGTTCTTTCTTTCAAAGCAATTCCATTTTGCCGTGGGGTGATTGGTGCGTAAAACTCATGAGTGATTCCCTTAGAATTGCAAAAATTGGTGAACATTTGATTCTCATATTCAAGGCTACGGTCGACCTAATCCTCACATTCTTAAGACCATAAAGATTTCTAACTCTTTTGTACCAATTCTTGAATTCTCCAATTGTTTCGACTTTTCTCTTAAGAACATTACCCAAGTGTACCTAGAATAATCATAAACACACACAAAGGCATACTTTTTCCTACCAAAGCTTTCTACTTCAATAGGTCCCATTAAATCAGTGTGAATCATCTCCAAACATCTAGTTGTGGAGCATTGTTGGACCTTTTTATGTGATGCTTTTGTTTGTTTTCCTTTTGACATGAACCACGTACATCGTGGTTCTTGAAGTTCAGTTTAGGGAGGTCTTTAATGGCTTCAAACCTTTGAAGTTCTTCCAGAGTTCTACGCCTAGCATGCCCTAATTTTTGGTGCCACAGATTGACATCATTAGCTTTTGAGCTTAGGCAAGAAAGATTGTCACCAAATTGGTAACAATTATCAGCAGATCTAGGACCAAGAAACACACATTTATTATCTTTATCAAACACTTCACACAAGTGCTTATCAAATTTCACAAATAGGTCATCATCACACGCTTGATCGATGCTTATTAGGTTGGCTTTCAAGCCTTCCACATGGTACACATTGTGCAATTTTGGGAGACCCTTGACATCTAGGGTTCCTTTCCCAACAATCTTTCCTTGAGCACCTCCACCAAAATTTACTTTCCCTCCATTTATTATTTCATAGTCAAGAAGGACACTTGGTTCCTACTATGTGCCTAGAGCACCCACTATCAAAATACCAAGAGCGAGACAAGATTCTTGAGGGAAGAGTAGACAACATTACAGGTGGTAATTGGTTTGGCTACCCACCTGTTTAATGCTTTCTTTTTGGGTTGCAGAGGTCTCGGATTGATCGGATGTGTGTTGGGATGTGCATACATCTTCTCACACATCCGAGGCCGTTTGAAATTACCGTATTTTTATCGGCCTTGAGTTTGTAATGAAGGGCCTAATGTGACCAGGAGCTAGGCAAGAATGGCAAATGTAATGCCTCTTCCTTGGTCTCTTCTCACTCGTAATGACTTTTCTTTAAAAACTTGTTTTTTCACACTTTTAGAGGTAGAACCCTCATATCCCTCCTTTACAAAATTATTTTCAAAACCTATACCAATTTTGTCACGTTGACCCATGGAAAAAGCTTCTTCCATTTTCATTTTACTTTTGTTTAACTTAGTGAAAGTATTATCGGCTTTTTCACATTCATTCTTGAATTTTTCAAGGTCAACTTCTCTTTTGGTCACAAGGACTTCAAGTCTAGCAATGGTATCTTTTCGAGCATCATTTTCTTTTGAAAGTACAAACTTTTCATCTTCACAAGTACCAATTTATCGACAGAGATTTGTTTACCTTAACAAGTATCTCAATTTTGTCCAATCTTTTCATCCAATCTGTATGCAGCTCCTTGTATGTGGCAAAGAGTTCTTCATAGGGAATGTCTCTTTCTTCATCTTCATCATCTGAATCTCCTTTTATAGAGAAACAGTTCAGCTCTAGTTCAGATGTGACACCGAGATGTGTACACAATCGAGCCCACATCCAAGGGTTGTTCAAGAGTATATTCTTCTATATCTGCAGAAAAAGCATTAAACACAGAATGGCAATTTAAGACAGACATGTTAGCCACTTCTTCTTCCTCATCCTCACTGTCACTAAGGGTAGCAGTTAAGCTCATCCCCTTCTTTTTAAGTGTGTTAGCACACTCATTGGCATAATGACCAAAGCCACGACATGCCCTACATTGGACGATTCAGATGATTTATTTTCAAAACTTGGTTTCTTGAATCCGGTGTCGGTGCTAGGTTTTGGCTTTTCAGCGATCGGAAGTAGGTCTATTGGGGAATTTGCTTATCCTTCTATTTTTCAGTATAGAACTGAATTTCTTTGAAATAAAAGCAACATCCTCATCTTCAAGATTAGACTTGTCAATTTCAGAGGATAATTCCACAAGCTCTTTTGGTAGAGCAAAGAAGACTTTTAAGGGCAAGACTGTGTGTTTTGTTTTTCTTCTCGAGCCTCAAGGTTAAGCTCAAACACGCTCAAGATTCCTATGATGGTGTCAAGACCTACAGTATTTGTGTCCTTTGTTTCTTCAATAACAGCTACTTTAATGTTGAACCTCTCAAGCAAGGTCCTTAGAATCTTACTAACAAGTCTTGCATTGGAGATAGATTCTCCTAGACTTGTGCATTCATTTGAAATCTCATGAATCTTAGCAAAGATATGACACAATATCCTCGCTTTCTTCCATTCGAAGTAACTCAAACCTATCCATTAAAATCCTAAGCCTGGTAGCCTTCACACTTGGTGCTCCCTCACATTGAGTTTGCAAAATATCCCAAGCAGATTTGGCTATACTTTCATTTGTTATAAGCTTGTACATATTCCTTAAACATGGTGGAAATAGCACCCATGGCTTTTGAATTGTAATTTGCAAACTTGTATTTCATCAAGAGTCCATTGTTCTTCAGGTTTTCTTTCAAAGAAGGACTCACCAACACGGAAGATGGCTTTTTCTCCACGGTAGGAGGTTGCCATGCAACAAGAATGCACATCCAAGCTCTTTCATCAATACTTTTGATGTAATTTCGCATCTTAGACTTCCAAAGAGAATAATTTGTGCCATCCAAGACAGTGAGGCCTATTTTGGTGATTTTGGCATTCCATAATGACTACACTTTACTGGATCAACACTCGCAATATATCGAGAGTTGGCTCTGATACCAATTGAAAGTTTCGTGTAGCTAGGAAACTTGGATCACGCAATAGGCAAAGGATGTGAGTACAGATGTGTCTCACAACCGTCCACACATCCACGTATAATGCAATGAATAAAGTAAATAAAAGTAAATAAAATGCAATAACTCAAGAGTTATATACGCTTACCGATCCGTGTGATCAAGAAACTAGGCTTACGCCCAAAAACCTTTTCACTATAAAAACTTATGTTTCTTACAAAAACAAATAAGTGAAAAACTAAAATATGAAAATACTAAACAAGTTCTAATCACCTTCTATGATATGAACAACTCCCCTTTCCCAAGTAGGACTTATTCAATCAGAAGTAAAACAAGAGAACTTTATGAAAACCTAGATGTGAGTTACGGATGTAAGCTCACAACCTAAAACAACAATGTCGAATGACTATGAAGAATGTGATTTTCTCTCGTAAAAATGTGTAACTTCTCTTTGTGCTGAATGCCTTGTATTTATAGAGCACCTTGGAGAAGATCTTCATGCAATCGACTTCTTCCTTTGTGAGATTCCTTTTCCTATATGAAAACATATAACACACTCACAAGGAAATCAAATATTAGTAGGTTAGTCCTAATATAAAACTATGTACATAAATAAAAGATATTTACATAAATACAATCTCTTAATAAAATTAAGATACTTATAAATCTCCATGAAAGTCTCAAAATCTTCTTACCATAATAGAAGACAAATTAAATAAGGAAACATAAATATGTTTCCATAAACTTCACGTTTTCATATATCCTTATAAATTATCACTCTCATTTACATTACTTCTCATAATAAAATGATCAATAAATTACAACGATAGTAATTTAAATATTTTTTATCCTAATACAACAATTATTTTGTACCAAAAAAATGTTTCAAAAGCAATGATTTTTCTAATCGAAGGGAGTATAATATATACTACTGTTATAACATAGTCTATTTAAAATATTTAAAATATAAAAAACAAGCAACAATCACATAATATACATATATACGAGTTCACCAACTTGGATATATTCATGTGCAGAGGGAGAAAATATTATTATCTTCTGTAAATCAACAGATTAAAATTTCTAATCTAGTGCACGAATTTTTAGGCACAAGAATTTATGTATGTGCAAACTCTAGATATAAAAAACAGATGAACAAACGGAATTACAAATATGGTTAGTGGTAGACTCTATTTATATGCCTACCCCAAATCATACTGGGTTTTAGATCCCTGAGCCAAATCTGCCGCTGAACAAGTCAATTCCAGTCTGTCGCGCGACCACCCACTTTATAAGGAGCGATCGCCCCTAAGGAGGGGCGCGGTCGCCCGGATTGTCAAGGAAATCTGAATTTGCTTGTTTATTACTCTAATTCAGGCGTCCTCAAACTTAGAAGACACCAAACTCAACAAATCTCCACCTTGCCATCTAACCTCCAGATTATAACCAGAACTCCCCCTCTGCCTCAGATGTTATCTAATAGTTGCGAACATTCAGCAAGTCCAAACAATGTTGGAACTTGCTAGTTGGAACAGACTTCATGAACATGTCAGCAGGATTGTCCGCATTCCCACTTTCTTCACCTTGATCTGTTTCTCACTCATCAGAAAATGATACCTCACATCTATGTGCTTGGTCCTCTCATGATGAACTTGATCCTTGACCAAACAAATCACACTTAAACTGTCACAAAATATTATAGCCTGATCCTGATGTAATCCAAGGTTGCTGATCAAAGTCTTTAGCCATATTCCCCCTTAGCAGCTTCTATCAATGTCATGTACTCCGTCTGCATATTAGACAATGTCACTGTAGATTGTAGAGTAGTTTTCCAACTTACAACTGACCCACAATAGTAATTACGTACCCAGTCATAGATCTCCTTGTGTTAACATCCCCAGAGTAGTCTGAATCACAATAACCCTCAACTGCACATTCTGTACCACCTCTATAAATGAGCTCAACATCTGATGTACCTCTAAGGTACCTGAAGATTCTCTTTACTGCCTACCAATGTTCCTTACCAGGATTCCCCATGAACCTACTAACAAAACTAACAGTATGAGCAAGATCCGGCCTATTGCAAACCACAACATACATCAAACTACGTACCAACTGCACTAGCATAAGGTACTCGAGCCATATACATTTTCTCTTCATCTGATTTAGGTGCAAAAGCAACAGACAGACGTGCATTCGCTGTACTCGAAGAATCTAAAGGCTTTGCTTGCTGTAGACATGGCAAACCTCTCTGAAACTTTCTTGATTTAACCTGTCTGGGATAAGAACAGTTTCCGTTGGCTTCTATCCCTATAGATCTCCATACCCAAAATTTTCTTCGCTGCACCCAAATCCTTCATCTCGAACTCTGCAGACAGTAGACCCTTCAACTTCTGAATATCTGACTTCTTGACAGCTGCTATCAACATATCACCAACATAAATAACCAAATAGATGATCGAACCATCCACCAACCTATTGTGATACACACAACAGTCATACGGGCTCCTTGTATACTATCAAACCGTTTATACCAATGCCTAGGAGATTGTTTGAGCCCATACAAGGATTTCTTCCACTTACACACATAATATTCTTTCCCCAGAACCTGAAACCCATCTGGTTGTGTCATATAAATATCCTCCTCCAACTCTCCATACAAAAAAGTTGTTTTCACATCTAGCTGCTCGAGTTCCAAATCCTGATGTGCCACCATTGTTAATAGCACTCTGATAAAAGTGTGTCTAACCACTGGTGAGAAAATCTCACTGTAGTCAACGCCATATCTCTGTGTGAAACCCCTAGCAACCACATGAGTTTTATACTTGACCCCCTCTGATGGTGACGTACCTTCCTTCTTCTCGAAGACCCACTTGCAAGTAACAATCTTTCTGCCTTATAGGCTATTGGTTAACTCCCATATCTGATTCTTGTAAAGTGACTCCATCTCATCTCCCATAACTACATGCCACTCGACAGACTCTGAACATATAAATGCTTCCTTAAAAGTAGTTGGCTCCGAATAATCGGGTTACACTTCCCCAGCAACCTGAAGTGCATAAGACACCATGTCTTCAAAACCGTACCTCACCAGAGGCTTCCAGAAGTTAGTCCGTCTAGGCCTCTCTTTAACTAACACATGTTTCTCGAAAATTGGTGATGAACTGTCTGATGCTTCTGTCTCTGATGGTAGATCTTGATGAACATCTTACTGTGAAATGCTCAATTCTGCAATATCTTGTATCTCCACATGTTTATCAACACTACCAACACCTGATACAACCACACATCTCATAATAGGATTAAGCACAAATTTTTCATCAAATACAACATTCCTACTTATGATAACCCTACCCTCTGATGAAGACCAAATCTGGTATCCCTCAACACCATCTCCCTAACCCATGAAAACTCATTTTCTAGGCCTCGGCAGTCGGCTCTAACTTCCTATCATCCACATGATAATAAGCAGTACAACCAAAAACTTTTAAATTAGAATAATCAACAGGTTTACTTGACTATACCTCATTGAGAACTTTGAGACTGATACATGTATTTGTTCCGCAATTTATCAAGTAACACGATGTGCTAACAGCTTCTGCACATAACCACTTATACAACCCTGCATTGGAGAGCATGCACATTGCTCTATCCAATAATGTCTGATTCATGCGCTCTGCCATATCATTCTGCTGTAGTGCATACCCCTGATAGTGAGATGTCTAGAAATCCCCACTCCCGTGAAAAACTCATCGAAATCAACATTACAGAACTCCAACCCATTATTTGTCCTGAGTCGCTTGATCTTCTTCCTGATTCTCCACTAATGTCTTTCACTGTCTGATATTGGTGAGAGCCTCACTCTTGTGCTTTATAATAATCACCCAAATTTTTCTCGAGTTGTCATCAATCATAGACAAGAAATACCTGTAACCCCTCAATGATTCATGACGTGAAGGTCTCCAACAATTCGAGTGAATATAATCTTGACTGCCCTTCGTTCTATGAACCTTCTATAGGAAATTTGCTTCGCTGCATCTTTCCATGTACACAATGCTCACAAAACTTAAGATCCTTTAACTTATGGCCACAAAGAAGACCATGGTTAGCCAATATATGCATACTTCTAATGATCATATGCCCAAGCCTAATATGCCACAATTTGGTCATATCCTCCTTAACCACTTCAGATGATACAACCAATACTGACCCAGAAAGCGTCCATCCTTAGAAGAAATATAAGGAGCCCCGCTTAAGGCATGTTAGAATCACTTCAAAACCGTTGCAGACATGAACTGCTCCATCCTTACCTTTGAAACGGTACCCTTTGCTGTCGAGCTGACTAAGAGATATCGGGTTCTTTGTCATATGTGGAAGATGTCTCACATCGTTCAAAGTGCATAACTTACCATTATGAGTTCGCAGCTTGATAGAGTCAATATCAACCACCTTGCAAGTAAAAAAGTTGGCTATATGAATATTACCACAATCCACCTGCTCATAAGTTGTAAACTTCTCTCTCCTCGGACTGATATGATAAGAATCCATGCATCTGACTATTTTGCAGAATCTTCTGTCACTAGAGCATAATCCCCATCGGAGCTGCTCGTATCAACTGAAACAGCATTAACTTCATTACGATTTGGAGACTTGCCTCGCTTCTTCTTAGAAAAATATGTCTTCCAATGTCCCTTTCATTTGCAGTAATTACAAATATCATCAGGTTTCGGGCCATTCTTGCCATAAGACTTTTTCTTCTTTTATTTACTGCTAGAACCCATGTTGCCTTCCGCAACCAAATATGTTGTCTGAGTATCTGCATTACTATTACCGCTTGCCTTACGACGCAACTCTTTAGTATTGAGCGAGGATTTCACCTTCTTTAGAGTTACCGTCTCTTTACCACTGATATTAGAGTTAACATAATGCTCATATGATAAATGCAATGAAACAAGAAGCATTAATACAACATCCTCATCATCAACTTTAGCATCTACATTACGCTGTTCAATTAATAAAGATTTAAATCTATCTAGATGATCCCTAATGGGCGTACCTTCCTGCATTCGGAGAGAATATTGCCTCTACTTCATATATAGCTTGTTTGTCAATGAACGTGTCAAATACATATCTTCCAACGCAAGCCACAAAGCACCTTCAAAATCGGTATCTGTTATATCCGCTAGAACATAATCATCTAGACACCTTATGATTCTAGAGTGGGACTTCTCATCTATCGCGATCAGATCTGCCTCTTCCTTCTCGGATACCTTCTTCGCTTTCTTCGAACCTTCTGATGTTGCAGCCGCGACAGCACTGGTGGGAACAGATTCTGCTTTGCCATTTGAATCCTAACGATTTCTGATTGCATCAGCCATTGGAGCCCACAAACCCTTATCCCTCAACAAGGCTTTCATCTTGATTTGCCGAAGAGAAAAACTATTCTTCCCATTAAACTTGTCGATTGGAAATTCAATTCCTAATCCCATCTTTTTCTGTAGCGAAAAACCCTTAGACCTTCCACAACTTACGTCGTAGTTTAAGAACGTAGTGGGATTAGCAGAGAGAGGGAGCCAGTTAGCGAAAGATAGTGAATTTGCAGAACCCTCAAACTGGATGTTGTGGGGTTAGCAGTTAGCTGGTGCTAATTGTTGTGAACTGCCAGGGTAGTTTGAGGTTGTCCGATCAATATATCGATAATCAATCTTAGCCGCTCATTCTTTGTATCAGCGGAATCCTTTATTTAAATACATGGCACTTATGTTTAAAAATTAAAGCAAGAAAAGTACCCCTCATCGAGCACCGACGACGAGAGCAATAGACTTGGAGATGGCCAAACGGGCGGCCCGGCCCGACCCGTTTGGACCAAATCTATTCCTCAAACGGGTTCAAGCCCGCCAATCCCTGTCTTCCCACGGGCTTAAACCCGGCCAGGCCGATTTCCCCTGTCCAAGCCCGCCCGTTTGGCCAGGATCTGAAGATCCACGGGCGTAAACGGGTTTTCCTAATTTTTTAATTTTTATTTTTTTAAAAAAACAGAAAAAATCAAAAAAATTATGGATAAAATAAAAAGTAATATAGTATTTAATAATCTATTTTTTTAAAATATAAAATCACTTAGACATAAGAAAATTAGTTGTTTTATATATAAAAAAAGATAGAAAAAAACTAAACAAATGAAAGTATATAAAATAAAAGAGGAACAGACTATCCTTTATTTTTATTTTTTTTTAAATTTTTACTGACTAGGAAATAATATTTTAGACTTTTTTTATTACTGATATTTTTTACAAAAAGGTATATAAAAAAGATTAAAAAAAAAAAATTAAACAAGTGAAAGTATATAAAAAAAAGAGGGACGGACTATCCTTTATTTATTTTTATTTTTTTATTAATATTTTCTTGACTAGGAAATAATATTTTAGATTTTTTTTTTTATTACTGATATTTTTACAACAAATTTATATAAAAAAAGATAAAAAAAAACAAAAAAACCAAACGAATGAAAGTATATAAAAGAAAAGATGGGATGGACTACCCTTTATTTATTTTTTATTGATTAGAAAATATTTTTTATTTGTTGATAAATAACATATATTTCTTCTTTAAAAAATAAATTAAATGAGGTAATAATGTAATCAATTTAATAATAGAAACTCCATAAATATTTATTTCATAATTTTTTGGAGGAAATTTTCATTGTCTTCAAATGATACAATTTAAAATTACATAAAATAAAAAGTCTTCAAATTTTCAAATGAGTCTTTAAATCTTCAAAGTAATTATGGTCTTCAAATTTAACAAAGTCTTGAAAATAGATTAGTCTTCAAATTTTCAAACTAATTATGGTCTTCAAATCTTTAAAGTCTTCAAAAAGCTTTAGGACTTCAATATTGTTATTGCTTCAAAGTATTTGAATTTGTTGAATTCTTCTTCCTCTTCTAGTATCCTTCTCGCAAAAACTCCTCGTTGAGATTGTCTTCTTCGAGGCTTTCATAATCACCGTCTTCAATATCCCGAAATATGCCTTGTTTTCTCAAATTCGCGTCATCCCAATCCGCAAGACAAATCAATCTTTCGATAAGAGCGGCTTTGAGTTGGTTTCGCTTTGACGTCACCACTCTTCCTGCAGCACTAAAAGCAGCCTCCGATGCTACCGTGGACACCGGAGGGGTAAGTAGATCACATGCCATCACCGAAAGAATAAGATAAATATTAGCATGCGATTTCCACCATTGTAGGACATTCAAGTTTTCAAATCTTTCACCATCTAAGGGGTATATGGGCTTTCAAGGTATTGGTGTAATTCATCTACACCACTTTGAGAACCACTACTAGATGAGGATGAAGTTTTTCCTTTTGTCATGAAATTCCATCCTTTTTTTAATTTTTTTTTTCTCCACTCCCTTTTCTTTCGGAGTTGTGTTTGGTCCCTTTAGTGTTCTACAATAGTGGTCGAACAAACGATATATGATTGTGTGAATTTCCCTAAGTTTGCTCTTGGACAAAGTGTTTACGACATTTGGGTTAAGGTTGGGTCTCATGTTCTCATAAAATTCATCAAACAAGCCACCTAAGGAGGAGAACTTAATTCTAGGATCCATTATGGTCGCTAATTGGGAAACTACGGAAAAATGTTCATAATATTTTGTGAATTTACTTTCCATTTGCATAACTACACCTCCAAATAAGACATGTGATCTAAATTGCCTAATAACTTCACTTAGGACATTTATTTCACGGCACAAAAGATGGGAGGTGGGATAATAACTTCCTGAAAAAATCTTGGTTGCCCTCCACCAAGGTTTAAGTAAATCTAAAAGCTCGGTAGCTATCGACCAATCATACTCATTAATTTGGTAGTCCATTTTATGACTAGAAAAGTATTCCGTGAGGACCACCCTATATTCGACAACTCTCTTCAACGTTTTATATGTCGAGTTCCACTTAATATCCTCGGCCACTTGAGGTTTCTTGTATTTCATGTTATAAGCGGCACACAAATCGGCATAAATTTTCAACCTTGGGCCGGAATTTTTTATAACACGAGAGGCCGTGTTGATGCTATTGGTGACAGGCTTTAGTGAGTGGTTCACGTCTTGGACACACAGATTAACAATGTGTCATGCACACCTAACATGAAACAAAGCGCCATCTAGGGGAGGATTAAGAGCTTGGATCAACATTGTGGCGGTGAGGGTATTGTAAGTCGCATTATCAAATGATATTGTTAAAATTTTGTTGATGATAACATACTCATTCAATACATCCTTAATGTGACTTGTACATTGCAAAGCTGTGTGGGGATAGGGCATTGTTCTAAAGGAAAGCACCCACTTTTGCAACATCCACTCCTCATCAATCCAATGAGTGGTTATATATACAAGTAAAGGTTTCAGAACTAGAACTTAGAGTGACCTTCCAAGCATTGGTGGTTAAGCAAACACTACCCTTAAATTTTTGGAGGTCGCTCGCTAGTTGAAGTTGACGAGTTTGGAAGATCTTCTTTATATGCCTAGCAATAGTTTGGCGGCTCATTGGTTGGTATGACGGGTTGAGGCATCTAGAATAGTGGGTAAGTCTATCATCATCCGAAAGTGAAAGAGGCAATCGATAACTCACTAGTAACATCGTTATCAAATCGACGTCCACTTTTGGGTAAGTGACACAAGGTATATTTAGTTGCGTTTGCACGGTGCCATCTATCCCTTTAGCGGCTTCCTTATCATGTTTATCCATGTGCCTCTTTATATGGGAGGTACCATGTACACCCGTCGAGTTTAAAATTTTTGAACACCTCTTGCATTTAGCCTTTGTTTCACCGTCAATAATTACTAAATCATATAAATGAGGATATTTGGACACTTTAGGTTGTGCCTTTGTCTTACCCTTACCCTTCCCCCACTAGGTGCACTACCCAAGGCAACATCGGTAGTAGGTGTATTTGAAATTGTGCGGGTTTTGTGGGTGACTTGTACATCGTCATCCCCCTTTTCACCCTCATCTATGTCTTCTATGTGATGATAGGTTCTAGATGTATAGTTTGTGTTGGGTTCATTCATTCAATCCGGGGTCGAATCCGGAGTATAGCCGCGAAATGGAGGGGTATTGTTTGGGTTTGAGGATTGATTAATTAGATTAAACATAATTTGATCATTACGGTGCAAAAGAGAATTATCTATTGAGTGGCGGACCGGAATGGGTACATTTTAATTTTGAGTTTGATTTTGTGTGTAGGGGGGGGGAATATGCAAATATATCATTAACTAGATCTTCCATGATAACTAGCAATATAAATTACCTAGCAATTAAAATTAAAAATGCAACACTTAAAAAAATACTTTTTGAATTTTCGAAAATTTATAAGGATTAAATACTTTTGGCAATAATTTACTAACAATAAAAGTAAACAATTATAATTTTTTTGTAATTTTCGAAATAAAAGTAATTTTGTTTGAAATTTTCGAAATTTATGAAGATTAAAAAAAAATTAACTACTTAACACAATATTTAACTAACGAGTAAATAATTAAATACTTGAAACAATAGAATTATTTTCAACTCTTACGATTACGATGTAATCACAAACATTTGTCTTGAAAATAATTTGATGGTTTGGATTTGAGAGAATTTTATAATAAATTGAATTTGTTTTGTGAGAAAAATGGTAAGACTTTCTCTTCTATTTATACTAATTATAAAATTATTTTGAACCAAATTTACTCCTAAATAGTGCTGTTGGGAGGGGTAAGAATGTCCCAAAAATTTAAAATCTTATAAATGAGTCGTTATGTGTAATTTGGATGAAAATACCCCTCAAACGAATTTATTAACGGATATATTTGAGGACATTTTAGATATTTACAATTTTTTTTTTTTTTTAAATGAACGGGTCACTGATCAAACGGATCGTCTGATATGCGGGTCAAAGCCCGGCCTGTCACCAACCACCTTGTCCAAGCCCATCCCACATATCAAGCGGGCTTCACGGGTAACGGACCACGGCCTCACAGGCTGCGGGCCTTGGGCCAGACGGGCTTCCCACAGGCCTAGCCCCAAAATGGCAAACTCCAAATAGACCAAACGGCCGATAACAAACCACGTCATCTCCCGCTCTTTGCCAACACTATAATGCCCGAACTACCCCTGAATTAGAAACCCATATCCCGCCCACATTTCACTGACAACACAAGGAGTTAACTGTCATTCCACATATCCCCGCCCTCTCGGCTCTCGTTTCCAAAGTCGGTTCTTTTTTTCCTCCTAGCGGCGGCGGCGGTCCTCCCCATAAAAATCCAATTCACTTCAAAATCAAGCAGTTTACTTCCCTGTTTACAATTTTGCTAAAATCTCCGGCAGATGGCGCCTCAAACAAGGAGAATGCCGTTTCCGAAAGTGGTTATAGAGCGAGAAACCGACTCCGAAGAGAGCTCCGACGACGACTTGGACGTCGACGGCGACAGTGAAGTGGAGGAGGAGGAAGAAGAAGTGCCAAATTTCGTTAAAGAGGAGGAGAAATTAGTTGAAGATCCCTGTTCATCGTCGAAGAAGAAACTGAAAATTTCTAAAACCGTTTGTAAAGTAATCTCTTTTTAGCCCTTTTCATTTCACATCATGTAGATTTTTAATTTTTTATGATTATTAACTGAAAATGTGTGTGCGTGCGCTAGGTGTGCAAGAAGACGGGACATCAAGCAGGTTTCCAAGGGGCTACTTACATCGACTGCCCAATGAAACCCTGTTTCCTTTGCAAAATGCCTGGTATTAATCAATTTATTCATTTATTTATTATTTATCCTAAAATCTACAACTGGGTATTGTATTTTTTAGTAGGAAGAATGGATTTCTTACAGGGGTTAATTGGATTTCAGGTTGTTGTGTGTGTGTTTGTGAATTGTTTTGTATTTGTGACCAGAGTTAATGTGGCAGTGTTTGTATTTTGTAGACTGACTTTCTGTTGTGATGTTAGTGGAAATGTTTCAAGAGCAAGGCTATGTTTTCATCAAGCTTTTAAATCTTCATTTACACAGTTAATGTGACATGTAATCTGGAAAGACATTATCTGCATAATTAATACTCCCTCCGTCCCATCCGAATTTGGACAAATTTCCTTTTTGGGCGTCCCATCCGAATTTGGACAACCCAAAAAGGAAAGTTTATAATAATAAAAAAATGGGCATACCCCACTCACTCATTAACTCCACTCATTCTCCACCATACAATTTATTCAACCAACCACTATTAACTCCACTCATTCTCTCTCTTCATTTTCTACCACACATTTTTATTATCTTATTGTTATTTCTTAATCTCCGTGTAAAGTAACTTTGTCCAAATTCGGATGGGACGGAGGGAGTATAAGTTTTGGACGTAGAGAGATCATTTTCCATATTTTAATGAGATGGTGTCGTTTGAATGTCATCCACACGGCTTCTAGTATTGATATGCTCAATTTGTAGCAGGGTAATATGAGCACCCGTTTGCCAAATTAGGTAGCAAAAGAATGTTATTGGTGTGGGTGATTTTTTGATTGAAGTCGTAACGGAATTGCAGGGTCTGTTTGCAATTAGATGGCAGATATGTTAAAGTGAATGGATTAGTTCGGCATCGTCTTTTAGAGTTTTCTAGTTTGTTTGATGTTTCTTTTCCTGACCACTTTTGCTGCACCCCTTTGTATGCAGAAAGTCTTTTTTTTTCAGTAGTCATGGAATTATTAAGTTGTAATTTTGATCACATGTTTTGGATTTTGAAGGCCATACTACGGTTTCTTGCCCTCACCGGGTGGCTATGGAGCATGGAGTTATCCCAGCACCACGGAAACATGCACGTACTTCCATGGATTATTTCTTCAAGCGTCAAATAACGCCTAACATTCCTATGGTCAGCCTTTTTAGTTACTAATATTTGAAGCATTTGTAATTTTTGGAATTCAATGATAGTCATCCATTTTATAGGATAAGTACTATTGTCTTGTGTTTTTTCATCTGTTCTTTCCCTTGTGTGTTGACATGCTATAGATAAAACCAGCATATGCTGTCCCAGATCAAGTGAATTGTGCAGTTATCAGATATCACAGTAGACGAGTTACATGTTTGGAATTCCATCCAACGAGTAATAACATTCTTCTATCTGGTGACAAGGTCAGTGGCAATCTTTATTAGCACGCAGAGTTCCTGATTGATGGTGAGATGATTTATAGATTATTAATACTGGTTCTCCGTTTTGTTGGTGTCTTCTGAAGAAAGGACAACTTGGAGTATGGGATTTTGGGAAAGTGTATGAAAAAACAGTATACGGTAACATTCACACCTGCATACTTAACAACATGAAGTAAGTTGGGTTTTGGTGGTCTTATCGTAATTGCATTATTGAATGCGTCTTTGCATATGCCTGGATGTTGTAACTAAAGGTGATTGTTCTGCAGATTCAATTGGACAAATGATGGAACAGTATATGCTGCCTCCTCAGATGGAACCATCAGTTGTACTGACTTGGAGACTGGAATTTCTTCATCGTTGATGAATCTTAATCCTGGTGGTTGGCAGGTATTTTTTCAAAGCCATTATCTTAACTGTCATTTTTTCCCCCGTAAAACTTGTAACAGTTCCATTGTAGGGGCCAAGCAGTTGGAGGATGCTTTATGGGTTGGACATAAACTTGGAGAAAGGTCTTGTGTTTGTTGCTGACAGCTTTGGATATCTATACTCGTATGTAATTTCATCTTCCTCTTTTTCTTCATGTTGATAAATCTAAAAGTTGTTAATTAATTCTGATTAGTATTATGAGATTTATAATTTTGGTTTTGCATTGTTCAATTTCTAGCAAACTGAAACAAATGTGGAGAAGTGAATTTTTTTTTCCTTTTGATGGGAAATTGTCATTTTTTTCTTTTCTTTTCATATACTTACAACGGTATATATATGTGAGAAGCTTTATCCACGGTGACATAAATCAATGCTTCTTTCCTCTATTATTACGTTAGGGTGGATGCTCGATGCAATGAAAAAATTGGGGAGCCTATTTTGATTCATAAGAAAGGAAGCAAAGTTGTGGGGTTACACTGCAACCCTATTCAGCCCGATCTTCTTTTGAGTTGCGGAAATGACCACTTTGTAAGCTTTCGCTATTGCTTCTTTAAGATCTTCTCAATTACATCATTTTCATTGCTAACCGCAAATCAAACATGTATAATCTATGGAATATCGTAGACACTTACGTTGTGTATTGTTTATTTTATTTTTCTATTTGTTAGCTATAACTATTTCAAACTTCTTGCGCCCTAGGCTCGAATATGGGATGTACGTCGCTTAGAAGCTGGATCTTCTCTTTGTGAGCTTTCACACAAACGTGTAGTTAACTCGGCATATTTTTCACCACAAAGTGGCAGTAAAATACTTACCACATCACAAGACAACCGTATTCGTGTTTGGGACTCTATTTATGGCAATCTGGCTTCCCCAAGCCGAGAAATTGTGCACAGTCACGATTTTAATCGTCATCTGACTCCTTTTCGTGCTGAATGGGATCCAAAGGTGATGCTTGTTTTTTTGTCATTGAAACTACCAAACCTTTTGGCCTTGCAAAATTGTATTAATTAAGTTATTTATGAGAAATTGAAATTGTTAAATGTGCTTGTTGTTTTATGTAGGACCCATCAGAGTCCCTTGTTGTTGTTGGGCGATACATTAGTGAAAACTATAACGGAGCTGCCTTGCATCCTATTGATTTTATAGACATCAGTACTGGCCAATTGGTTGCTGAGGTTATGGATCCAAACATTACAACTATTAGTCCTGTGAACAAGCTACATCCACGAGATGATGTTTTGGCTTCTGGTAGTTCAAGGTTTGGAATCTATCAACTTGTAGTCTTATCTTTCAATTTGGATACTTCAAATTCATGGTTTCCTCCCCACAACCAGTCTGAATTGCCTGATTTATCTTCACCGTCAGCTTATTCCTTCTGCCTTTGTCTTATACTCCCTCCATCCCATAAAGATGCTTCCACTTTCCATTTTTGCTTGTCCCAAAAGAAAAGTTTCATTTCTAAAGTTGAATGGTTAAAATAAGTAGATGTCCGAAATTTGAGTGAAATGGATGTGGATGATGGGCTAAGATTAGTGGTCTTTTGTGTGATTCTTATGTTATTACGGGATAATAACGGGAATAAAATATATCACTAAATAGTTTGAAAAGTCAAATGGGAACATCTTTATGGGGCGGAGGAAGTATTGACGAAGGGTGTGTTTGGCAACTCCAATTGACATAGCTTACCAACCTTGTCTTTATAAAGAAGATTACAAGGGAGCACCGGCTTCAAGATTTCTTTAAATGATTTTCATTCATGTGATGAGATAAAGACAGTAACCATTTCTTAGAGAAAAAAAAAACAACTCTATGGAGATAACATCATCTGTATTAGACGTGGCCGGTTTGGTTAGCCGGTTTAAACCGGCGGTTTTCAACCTCAAATTTCCTAAACCGAAACTGAACCGGATAACCGGCCAGACCGGTTACGGTTTGACGGTTTAACAGTTTTAACGATTTTAACGGTTTATCCGGTTTGGGTATGCTCGGCCGAGTCTTTGGTGTTGCTCGGTCGAGCATACCCTTTTGGGGTTTAGGGGTTGAGGGTTGCTCGGCCGAGTCATATATACTGCTCGGTCAATCAAGCATACTCTCCAAAACTTTCTGTTCTCATATGCTCGGTTGAGTATATAGTAGTGCTCGACCGAGCATATCATTTTTCAACCTTAAAAAGGGCAAACCCCGGTGCGCCAAGCGCTCCCCGCCTTGCGGGGGTTGGGAGAGGGAACCATTTGCTAGAGCCTTCCCCTGACAATTGCCAAGAGGCTGTTCGCCAAGGTTCGATCCCGTGACCTTATGGTCACCAAAGGAGCAACTTAACCGTTGCGCCAAGGCTCGCCCTCATCATTTTTCAACCTTGTAACAGTTACTTTTTTAACAGTTTTCGTTAACTTTGTATATAGTATATTAACTTTGTTTTTTTTTTTTCAATTTTTTATTTTTGGATAAAGATAACTAATTGTGGCGCTCTTTCTGTAGGAGGTTGTCGTTGTCCCCGACCACCTCCCCTAGTAGCTCGGCTGCCCCTACCCCTCCTAGCACTACCACTTTCAATTTCAACTTATTCTTCTTCCTCATTTTGTTGAATATTTGGATTTTGATGATTAAAATCATCGTTGGGGGAGGAAGAACCAACATGTGACTTGCCTAAATTGCTTCTTCTTTGATTTTCAGCCATTTGTGTAAGATAAAATGAAGTTTGGAAACGAAACAGAGCTTAAAAATGGATGAAAATAAAAGCACTAATTTCGTTAGAAAACTAAATGAAAATGGGACAATATTTAACTGAAAATTGGATGAGAGTGAGAGTATATGCGAATATTTGAGAGTAGAAGAGAAAGAGTAGAGAGAAATAATGTGGAAATAAAATGGGAGGAGGTAGGTGATATTTACAGTTAGTTTTAAAGTCAAAATGTTTTTTTTGTTAGGATCCGTTAGACTAAGGGGGTGGGGGGGGGGACAGGCCTCACAGGCGCTGGAAAGGGGGGGAGGGTTGAGGAAGTAGCCGTAGGGCTCTCCAACGGTCATGGCCCAGCAAGAAGTCAGCGCCCAGTCAGCCCAATCCAATTCTCAAACCAACGGTCATATGACCGTTACATTTTATTTGAACTTAAAGGCCGGTTAAACCGGCAGTTAACCATCGGTTTTAACCGGCGGTTTACCGGTTTTCCATTTAGCCGAACCGCAACCGAACCTCCCAACAACCGGTTTCGGTTTAACCTGTCCCGGTTAACCTTGTTGACCGGTTCCAAACCGGCCAGTTAGCTGGTCCGGTTCATAAGTTGGCCACGTCTAATCTGTATATTGGTAAAAGAAACGGAAAAATGTAAAGAGACCTCTTTTGGCAATTATGAAATGGTTAATTTGATAACGATGAACAGATAACTTTATACTCTAGGAATATGACCTGCCAAAGATAATTTTTGATAACCACCGCACTTCTAATTGCCTTGGTGATGAATTAGTTACGCTATCCGAATTGCTCTAATTCCTTTCCTTTTCTTTTTTATTCTCAGTGTTACAAACTTGCAATATGTAAATACTGAATTTCATTCGTAGTCTGATTTTGCTACTTTATCAGGTCACTTTTCATTTGGAGGCCTAAAGAGAAGTCTGAGATTGTGGAACAGAAAGATGAAAAGAAGATAATTCTTTGCGACACAGATAAGAAGAAATTTAAAAAGAAGTCAAAGGGTGATGACAGTGATGATGACTCTGACAACGACAAATTCAGCACGAAAGGCAAGAGTTTCAAGTCCAAAAAACCCTATACAAAATCACTTACGCATAGTAGTAAGAAGAAACATTAATCTCACAAAACCTAGTAGTTGTAGGGATCTCTTTTTGGCTAACTTTGTACAGGATGATTGCATCTCGCTCTGTTTTCCATTTGGTATGTAAGATATGAACTGACGTTGAATCGGACTAGTAGCATTGTACGACACTGGTGCATTTTTGGTGCCCTGGTTTCTTTTGTTGGGGTCTGTTTTGGCTTATGATGAATCCCCTTTTTGCAACTAATATTAATGTTGTCTGTGCATTATGTTGTTAAGAAGGTAATTGTTTGAAATTCTATTTGGAACAACTTGGACACGAACACACATATATGTATGTGTGTATGTATGTGGATGGGGAGGGGTATATATGTACATGTGTGTATACACACACACACACAATATGTATAGGTGTGTGTATGGGGAAGAGTATATATGTATGTGTATATGTGTGTGTATACACACACATATATATGTATACATGTGTGTGTGTATGGGACACCATAAACTTAAGTCAACTAAACTCTCTATCTTGCAACCATAGAAAGCTGGAGCAGGGTAAAAGGCAAAATAATCTGCAACTTGACAACCCTTTAAAAGACAAGATCAGCAAAACAAGGAAGAAGTCTGTAATTAAAAGAATAAGCAATCATAATTACAGTATTTAATAACCTAATTCCAGATGCATGTCCATTGAAAATGGACCAACAAATAACAATCAAACATACACATTATTCAAATATCATAAGCTTACAGCTAGCACTTCATGGTGCACCACATTCTTCCTCAGATTTAAATCACAATTCATGGAATTAATTTGTCATTTCTCATAACATCAACCCAATACATTATTGAATCCAATGTATGACACCTAGTCGTAAACCCGAGTCGTTCGACTTTTTCTCGAGTCGCTAACATTTTCATAGGACAACGAAATAGATCGTTGAGGAATCCCCAGTTAGCTAAATCATTCATCTTTGTTTTAACCAGCTGTTCATTCGCGACTATATTTTCCCAGATCCCTCCTTTATCTGACATTTCTGTTGAATACATGAAATCTTCCGAAAATGCCCCCACCACCCCGAACTTTTTACCAATGGCTCCCCAGATCTCCTTCCAGATGAAACTATGCCCATTGATAGAATTATATGCTTCACCATGATCAGTATTGTTAGCTGACCAAATGTGTTGGTCAGCTACCAATCCAGCATCCGAGCCATCAATGAACATTTCTTCCCAGCATTCTTTTGTGCCACCAAAAACAAAAGGGAGGTTTAAATGTTTACAAATTGATCCATAAACACATAAACTACCCATGAAATTAAACAAAGTTCTTTGAGAATTACCCATTATCAAACCAGGCCGATGGACCGTCCAAGCCACCTTTCCCGCTAATTTCTCCTTAAGCAAGTCCTCAAGAACATAGTAAAAATTACTCCCTGAGGGACCCACCCTCGGGCTTTCTTCATCGTAGAAACAATCTTCTTTCAGATCAAACGGCCCTTGTAATGACACATAATGCTTCGTCCCCGTTTGGAGAGAAATATGCTTCAATCCAATGGCATTTGGGAGAAGGGCATTTAAGGCATTGGACATCATGGCTTTGTTTTGTTCACAACATTCTAGGCTATCCAACTGAAACTGGCTTGCCCAAGTGACCCAAAATATATGGGTAATATCTTGTAAAGAAGAAAGCCTTTTTTCGGCTTCTGAAGGTTGAAGAAGATTGCAGGAAATGAAATGGTACCTGGGATTTTGGATTGGTATAAGATCTGGCCTTCTTGCTATACCGTAAACTTTCCAGTTCTGTTTCAGAAGCAGCTTTCTGAGAAGCTCTTTCCCCACAAGCCCTGTAACACCAAAGATTATTGCAACATTTTTAGGACACTTTTTGGCTCTTTGAGCAGATTCTTCAACAACAACCATAATGCTTGTTTGTTGTTGTTAAGTATGTGTTTGGTGTATGGTTCATTGTTCTCTATGAAAATGGATTTTATTTATAGTGTCCCTTGTTTGCTAATCATCTTACCTAAGCTTAGCTTATAGAGGGGTCCTTACTCTCTAATCAATCACACCTAATCTAAATTAGAGATTAGTACTCCTAATTAAGGCTATGGGACCAATGACCCTAGACCGGATGGCAGTGATTATTATTATCTGGCTTTAGATCAATTTTCGTCACTTTTATCAATAAGAGCCGTTCATTTAATATAAAAAATTTCTACCTTTGGATCAATGGACTGCCCTGCAGTACAGTTTAGATCGAGAATCTAGATCTCCTAATTAATGATTAGGCAAACTTATTGACTGAGTTTTATTCGCTTGTCCCTGAAATTAAATTTCTATCATTTGTTGAGTGCAATCTGGCTTTTAAAGGTTATTTTAGGTGTATTTGTTAGCTCAATTTAGTTATATCCAACTGGGAATCAAGGTTGGAACTTGAAAGTTGAAAACTTATAACTACTCCCTCTATCTCGATTTAAGGTTCTTACTTTCCTTTTTAGTCTGTCTCAAATTAAATTAAGGTTCTTACTTTACTTCTTTCCATAAATGGCAAGTATTTTATCACTATTCCCTCCACTCATTCTCTCTCCTATATTATTTTAATACTCACAACACTATTATAATTTACTATTCCCTTCACTCATTCTCTCTCCTATTTTATTTTCACACTCACAACACTTTCAATATAATATTTCCTCCTTAATCTCCGTGCAAAGTCAAACTCAAAACCTTAAAGCGGGACGGAGGGAGTACATCAAACACTGTTTGGTCAAAAGGGAATCATTTGATTAAGTTTTAAGCCTACTTGTGTGGAGTTGACTCCCATAAAACTGGAAATAAAATAATAATAAAATTTATGAAAACACGGTATGTTAGGTTAACACGCAATTGATCTTGATTTACGTGTACAACGTACTTTTTAGTCCGTTTTGATATTTCGATGACTTCTAGCGAAATACTTCATAGAAATTTTACCCCAAAAAATTTTCCAAAGCCCCATGTCCAAATTTTATTTCTTTTGAAAAAACTTTTTTGTAAATTATAAATATAGAGTTCTTCTCAAATTATAATTATCTAGACACCCTAGGCTCCCCCTCTCTCTTTAAACCCTAGATCCAGATCTGGCGTCCTCCTACGTTCGACGCAAAAGCCATGGCAGCTACTCTGGGTGACGTGACGGAGCTCCCGAATTCGTACGTATTCGCCATTGGCATGCCGGGAGTGAAATCCGGCGAGATTAAGGTAACGGTGGGCAGGGGCGGATCTCACTGTGTGCCTAATGGTGCACCGGCAATACAAAAAAAATTATTTTTTTTTTTACAAAACGACGTCGTTTTTGCTTAAAAAAAATAATGAATAGATAATTTGGAATGCTGAAGAAGCGAGCGATCGCCGGTGAGCAGCTGGGCGACCGCCCGCAAAGGAATCTCAAAAAACCACAAGTTGCTGTTCGAGTGGGCGACCGCCGGAAAGAAATGGGCACCACCAATAGCTTAGGTGTAGATCCGCCACTGCGGTGGGAGATGCTAATGATTGTATCTATTTTACTTGTTTCAAAAATTACTAATACAAAGCTAATTGGGTTTATTTGAGTTTCAATTCTTGAAATCTATCTATATATAATAACAAGGTTTTGATAAATTTTTTGCCATTGAGGGGTATTTTAGTAAATTCACGCGGTGGCAAAAGGGAAAAAAAATTGGGCTGAAATGGCCTTGGCCTTGGCCGTGGCTCGGCCTTGGCCGGCCTTGCCCTTTGGCGTGGCCTTGAGGAGTTTATCCCACATTGAATAAAAACCAAACTAAAATGTTATCCCTTCCCTATATATTGCTCAAGCTGGCCAAGGCTTTGCCATTGAGGGGTATTTTAGTAAATTCACGCGGTGGCAAAAGGGAAAAAAATTGGGCTGAAATGGCCTTGGCCTTGGCCGTGGCTCGGCCTTGGCCTTGGCCGTAGCTCGGCCTTGGCCGACCTTGCCCTTTGGCGTGGCCTTGAGGAGTTTATCCCACATTGAATAAAAATCAAACTAAAATGTTATCCCTTCCCTATATATTGCTCAAGCTGGCCAAGGCTTTGTTATTTCGGCCGGCCGTGGCCCTTGCCCATGGCCTTGGCCCATTGGCCCATGCCCTCGCCCTTGGCCTCGAATTGGATCGGGCCTCGGATCGGGGCTTGGTCCAAGTAATTTTGGGTCGGATTCGGATATGGACCTTAGGTATTCGGGTCCAATACGGATCAAGAAATTGTTAAAATTTCCATTAATAGGACTAATTTGAAAAAAAAAAGGCCTTTAGTTAACTCTTTTATCCGGATAAATCGAATTTTTTTTATTATTTTCTCTTTAAGTGGAGACTTCTTTTATTTGATTTGGAAAAAAAAAAGAAAATCTTTTGTATAAATATAAATTTATTAATTATCCTTTACTAATTTCTCAAATTTTTTTTAGTGCAAATTAATGAAGTGTGAAGTAATTTTTTTAATTATAAATGATAATAAAAAAATTCTATTTTTTAAATTTATTATTTTTTAATTTCATTTTTTCACCTAAATTCATAATATTTTTCTCTTTAAATACTTCTTTCATTTGATTTTGAAAAAGAAAAATAATCCCCTATTTTAAATATAAATTTGTTAATTATCTTTTCTTATTTTTTTAATTTCTTTTCAGTGAAAATTACTTAAGTGTTAAGTAATTATTTTAATTATAAATGATAATAATAATAATAATAATAATAATAATAATAATAATAATAATAATAATAATAATTATACTAAAAAAAAAGAATATAATATAAAATAAAAGTGATGGGATATAGGATGATGAGTTTGAATATGTATAAACAAAATTATCTTAATATTTATTTTGGAAAGGAGAGTAATAATTTTAAATTGGAGTTGGTCTTATAAAAAACTAGTTTTTTCTTAAGATAAGGAAAAACGTGTTTTCAAAATAAGCGGTGGCAATTTTGTAATTACTGGCAACCATGTTCAAAATAAACGGTGGCATTTTTGTAATTACTGGCAACCATGATAAATGCCAGTGTTAATATTACAAATGACCAGTGATTTCATACTGACATTTTATAAACATGAAACTGACACTTTTTACACGCACTTTTAAATACATTTAACCGACACTCTTCACACCGGCACTTTGTTACACTAACACCGGCACTTTGTTACACTAATATTTTTACCGGCTCTCAAAAATACAAGCACTCGGCATTCAAAAATACATGGATCGGCATTTGAAAACACATTTACCGGCACTCAAAAATGCATATACCGGCACTCAAAAACACCGATAATTATTTTTGCCGATATTCAAAAAACATGAACCGGCATTCAAAAATACATGGATCGGCAATCAAAATTACAAGAATCGGCATTCAAAAATACATTGACACTCGCCACACACTTACCGGCACTCTATTATACGCTAACCGGCACTCCAAAATACATGGATCGGCACTCCAAAACACATACATCGGCATCTAATTACCTACCCACCAATGCATCAAATTCTCAAACTGGCACTCAAAACACATAAACTGGTAGTCAAAAACAAACAAACTGACATTACTTTACACTAGACCGGCTTAGTAGAACAGAACCAGCATCGCACAAGCAAAAGCTGCCATCGTCGCAAAGCTTTTTTCATCGCCGCATCAAGCTCGATAACCATTAATTTCATGTGTCATTGCCATATGCTGTATCTAGAGAATAGTTCAATATGTGGACCATATTAATGTATAATTAATTTGGAATTGACGAAATTGGTAGCTAGAGAACCGAGATTTCGAATGAATTTGAATAAGATAGGGGTGTCAAAGATGCAGAAATTTGGGGATTTAGGTTTTTTTGAGGTTGAGCATCCCAGGACCATTTCAGACGCACAGAGAAATGGTGATTGAGGTCGCCGGTGAATGGATTTTTGAGAGAGAGAGAGCTTGGTGAGGAAAACGGAGTCTGTTTACGTTTAGAGAGAGAGAGAGAGATATTACCGTTTAGAGAGAGAGAGAGGTGAGAGCGGGTTCTTAAAACACGTTTTTTGTTAAGCATAACAAAAAACACATTTTTTATAAGTTTTTGGCTTTAAATTGATAACAAAATATTTATTTTGGATAGGAGGGTATATCAAGATGCTATTTATTTGTCAAAATGAATATTTCAAAATAATAAATTTAAATTTGTCAAAATATTTCATAAAATTATATATATATATATCCAAAAAATATTGCCACTTATTTTTATTATTTGTCAAAAAAAAATATTTTTTATACAAAATAAAAAATATAAATATTAAGATATTATTTATTTGTAAAAAAAAAAAAATTGAAATTGGACTTGGGCCTTGGCCTTGGCTCGACCGTAGCCTTGCCTTGGCTCGGCCGTGGCCTTGCTTTGGCTCGGGCTTGGCCGGGCATGGCCTTGGGAGTGATCCCACATCGAAATGAAGGGAAAGTAATCAAAGGATTGTGGCTCGCCCTTAGCCTTGGCCTTGCTTTGGCTCGATCTTGTCTGGCCATGGCCTTCGCCGTGTGGCCTTGTTGTCTCCCTTGGGATGTTATCCCACATTGAAAGAAAACCAAAAAAACCAAAGGCTATGGATATATAAGAGGCTGATGATGAGCAATTTATACCATACTTGGCTTTGAAATTTGGCCTGGCCGGCCATTGCCGTGGCCTTGGCATTTGCCTTGGCTGTGACTAAGGATTTTTTCTAAAAATAGTTACAAGAAATTGTTAAAAATTCCTTTGAAAGGACTAATTTGAAAAGAAAAAAAAAGGGCTTTAGTTAACCGTTTTAACCGGATAAACCGAAATTTGTTATATATTTTCTCTTTAAGTTGAGACTTCTTTCATTTGATTTGGAAAAAGAAAAAAAAACTTTTGCTTAAATATAAATTTGTTAATTATCATTTACTAATTTTTCAATTTATTTTTAGTGCAAATTAATGAAGTGTGAAGTCATTTTTTTTATTATAAATGACAATAAAAAAAATTAAGGTTTTTTAATTTTTATTTCATTTTTTCACCTAATTATGAAAAAAAATCTTAATTTTATTCTCTTCTTTTCTTCCTTTCAAGATATATCTATGTTTCATATTAATAAATTATATATGTATATAAATATAATTACGACTACTTTGAACTTGAAGCCTCATTATATACCAAGGCCAAGGCCATTTTTTTTTCGTTTTCTTTCGATGTGGGAAATCTCCCTTGACATCGGCCTTGCCTCCTCGGCTCGGCCCTTGGCCTTCCCTTTCCCTTTGTCTTGGCCTTTGTAACGACCCCAACCCTAGGCACTAATTTTAAATAGTATATTATATGCTTTTAATATTCATGTTATCTTTATGTGTTCAATTATGTCTTTAAAATTCGTAATTTAAGATAATTTGGGTGGGAAGTAAATTTAGAATCTTTTATGAATTTATTAGACATTAAATAAGAACCTTGAAGAAATAATAAAAATGGAAATATGATAAATAGTGCAAGGAGGTTAATTGAGTAGGATGAATTATTTGAGTAAAGGTTAGTTAAATTTAAAGTGGAAGCCTTAGATAATTTTCCCATGGGGGGGCCAAAGTCTTACTCCCTCCTAGGCTTGCCATGTGCCTCCCCCATTCTCCCTCCATATCCGGCCCCCCCTCTCCATCATCCTCCTCTTACACCCTTCCTCCTCCTTCATTCATTCACCACTTCCTTCTTAGAGAAAAACCTAGAGAAGCTCCATGGAAGCCCCTTCCTCCAAGCTTTGAATGCCAAGCTACTTCTCCTCCAAATTCAAATCTAAGGGCATTTTTGAAGTGGAATCACCTAGGAGAATTCATCAAGCTAGAAAGATCAACCTTCCCTTTTCAAAACCCTAAAGTGAGTTATTATGACTTTCCCTTCTTTAATGTTCATGAACTATGTTGTTGTTGTTATTGTTGTTATAATGTTTTTGATGATTGGAAACCTTCTTGGAGCTTGGGAAAATGGGTTAATGTTAGAGAATGATGTCTTGGTTCATAGTAGCTGATCAAGGGTATAAGGAAATGTGTTTGGTTGGATTAAGAGAGTTTAACTTGAAATATGTTAATGAAATGGGTTGGAATTCTTGTGGTGAGTAATCTAAATCTATATTACTTGGGTTTGGGTGATTTGAGATGAGATATGTAAAGTTAGAAAAACCTTTGGTGTTCATATGATTAAAGGAAATTTAAAGGGAAAGAAACTAGGTAAAAAGGGATTGGAATTTCGAATATGGCTGATTTTGGTCATGGGCGATCGCCCTACGGGGCTCGAGCGGCCGCCCGTGTGCACACTTGGTTTCCCTTTTGAACACTCTTGGGCGGTCGCCCAAGTGACATGGGCGGTCGCCCATGTCACTGCACCTTCCCAGTTTCCTCTTTTGCTGATTTTCTCCAATAAACCTCGTGGTATGACTTCCACCCATTATAAATTAGTAGAACCTAATCAACCCGGATACGAATTGATCCTCTTTAACCTAGGTTAGAGTAGGATACCTTGGCTTGACCATGACCTTTTAATTGGTCAAAATGGAATTGTAGGAGTAGTCAAATATTGTTCGGAAAGTGGTCCAAACTTGGGAAGTAGGTCTTGCACTTTTAATAAGATTTATTCAAGGTTGAGTAATGACTTCGTAGGATTGGTTTATGATACTCGGTGACCTTACTTGCCCATACTCTGGGTAGTTAGCTTGAATCATGTTTAAAACCATAGGCCACACTATTGTGTTAATGTATATGTATCACTGTAGCATGATTATCCCAATTGTGGATTATTTGGTATATGGTTGTGTCGTTTTCCCGTTGTGGATTATCCGGTTTGTTGCTAGTATTGTATCCCGGTTGAGGACTATCTGGCTCGTGATTTTATTGTATTCCGATGTGGATTATGTGGTTATATTGTTACCTTAAATTGAGTTCATATGCATTGATGGGTTATGCATTGTGTATTACATGAATTGTTGTACTATGGTTCTGTTTAGCATGAGTATACATTACCATGTTGTTATATTGTTATCCCATTTTGTGGATTATCTCAAGTATCTATTATGTGCTTGAGCGTGTTTATGTTCGGGTGGGTATGATGGATTTCAATCAATTATTGATTTGTTCAATAAGTGATTGAAGGTTCGTCATACCGGTGACCCTTCCCCACTCTGTGGCCACGGGAGCGGGCCGTGCTAACGATCGTATTGACCCAAAAGGCTTTACAGACCTGTTGCGATCGTTGTAAGGAGGGACGATATTATTGTTGGATACTCTAATATAGGTATCCTTTCTTATATGGATCTCTGGGGTATGAGTCCTATAGGAGGTGAATGTGCTGGAGGCAATTTACCAAAGAGTGGAGTTTTACTCCCACGTTGTACGACTTATTGTTCAGACGGGAAAGGTAAAATGAGGTAACGAAAGGTGTTTACCGCTTTCATAATGTGTTATGTGCTACCATGCTATGTGTTGCACTTTGTTTGGCATCTTGCTGCATATCATAATAGCTCATTGAGATTTATTCTCACCCCTCTCCCTTTACTGTTTTAGATTCCGAGACAGGTGACCCGAACCCGTGAGGCCGGGGATTTCATTGTGGACTTTTGCTTTTGGGGCTTGACAAGTTAAGTATAGGAGTCGGTTGTTAGGAGTATTTATTAAGTATTCTTCTTTTGTAATTTGTATGGAAAACTCTTTTGTTAAACAAGGTTAATTAAGGTTTCCAATGCAATTGGTTAGATTTCGGTTTATTAAAGTTGTAGTTGGATTTCCTTTAAGCAGGGATATTATCAATTGATTTTTATTTGGAAGTTTGAAAAGTGGTTTTCTTTTAAAGGCAAATAAATGTTTAAAAATTTAGATGGATTTTCTTAGTTTGAGCTCCCTTAGCTCGGGACACGTGTTAGGTCCCGGGTTGGGGTGCTCACAGTTGGTATCAAAGCCTGGTTTAGAGGTCAAGGGTAGATGTCTAAACTAAGGGGGAATGTGTGGAAATTGACGCCGAGTGTTTAATGCAGGAGTTCGTTCTAATGGCCGGAAGCAAGGATGATCAGCGAAAGGTTCTAGAAATTGAAGGAGATATGGGTATAGGTAGAAATCAGGATGAAGAGATGATGAAATTGTTCAGGATGTTTGTACATAATATGGAGACTAGAGGATCGGTTCCGAATCAACCTGAGGGATACCAAAGTGATGGATTAGATAGATTTGTGAGGATGAACCCACCGAGCTTTTACGGAGATCCGAATCCGTTAAAGGCGGAAAAATGGTTAGCAGAAATGAATAGGATTTTCGAGGTTATAGGAAGTCCCAACAAAGAGAGAGTTAGGTATGCCGTTTTCAAACTTGAAGGTCCAGCTGATCAGTGGTGGCAGATTGTGAAGGGAAGTTGGGAGCGGGATCATACGCCCCAGACTTGGGATAATTTCACTCAACAGTTCGAGGACTATTTCATTTCCATGGTTACAAGGGATAAGAAGGAGATTGAATTCTTAAGACTAAAACAAGGGAACATGACGGTGAATCAGTATTCGGTCCGGTTTGAGGAATTAGCTAAGTGTTGCCCTCATTTGGTATCGCATGAAGTGAAAAGGGTTCAGAAGTTTGTAACAGGTTTGAGGAGTGAGTTTAGGAAGAAATTATGGATTGATAGTTTCATTGATTATCAGACAGTCATAGATAGGGCATATAAGGTCGAGAAGGACATTGAGGAAAATAGTGGAAGATCCGGAAGTAAGATTGGAAACAAGCCAAAGTGTATAGGACAAGGATCCAAAATCATTAGAGGACAGCCAAGGACCTTAACTTCAGGAAGTGTGAGAGGAGAGTTTGTTGTGGCTTCTTCATCTAGGCCAAAATCCAAACAGTATGGGATGAATTGTAAATTTTGCAAGAAGATTGGGCATACCGAAGATCATTGTTGGAGTAAACAAGGTAAGTGTATTAAGTGTGGAGAAATGGGACACTTTAGGAGGAATTGTCCAAAGTTTCTTCAGGGACGAGTTTCAAGCAGCGGTCAGCCGGGTGGACATCAAAGAGGTGGTACCAAAAGAGATAGCGAAGGAGAACCGAAAGAGAAGGTCTATGGTCGAGTACATGTTTCGAACCTAGGAGAGATAGTTTCCTCAGAGGTTACTAAAGGTATATTCCCCGTCTCGAAATTAGGGGTCATATTTTATGGATCTGTTGCATATCATTTATGCTTGGCATCACATTTTGCTTATATGTGACATATATTGTTTGAGATGTTGTTTTATTGTTAGAGGATTACGCTCTTATGAGAGGATACCTCGAACCTCCCTTGATTTACCACGATAGTGATGTGGTCATGGTGAGTATGTATTGCCGATTGATTTGGTATGATTACCAATTTGTAAAAGGAGATATACTTGACCTGGAGGGTTAAGTAGTTGTTATGCATTGGTGGACTATCATAAGAAATGAGTCTTCTTTTCTATACCCAATTTGATTATATTGGTATTTGATATAGATAAACCTTTATATGGTATTCTTGTTATATATGCGCGTAAGCCAGAAGAATGTTGGTTAAAAAGTGTAAAAGGTATTTGGTTGGTGTTAGACTTGTATAAGAAGTCTTTCCGGAAAATTTTCGTGCTAGTTGTGAGTAGATGGTAATTGTATTTTCATCAAGGTATCGTATGTGTTTATTCTAAGTATGATAAGCAGAATTTTTAAGCCTTATTTTGATGGCTTTATGGTAATTAGAATTGAGGGTCTCTTGTTAATTAAAGTTCCGAGAGGATCATGAAAATCATTGGAGGATAGGGTTAATAATCCTTGGTGAGAAGTACTTGTATGCAAAGTTTAGCTAGTGTGATTTGGCTCGAGAAGTTTTCAAAATTTTGGGTTCTATAGTCTTAACCGTGGATGTTACCATGGATCTTGTGAGGATTAAGTCAGTGATCTTTAAGTTGGCAAGTGTTACCTAAGAAATTTAAGGAATTCTTAAGAATTGTAGAGTCGTTGCTTTAGTTGACTCTAAAGGACGTATAAATGGTGTAGGATGTAATAAGGATGAATCACGTGGTTAGTAATGGAGAATAGGTTAGCTTTGAACCCGATCCTTACCTTACCTAGTGGATGTGAGGATCTTGTGAAGTTTTAAGTATGTATTACCGGAAGATCGGGGTGTTGTGTTATACAAAATGGGAAGGTGATAGCGTATGTTCGGGAAGCTAACTTAGGTAAAGCGGAATTTTCTTATCATTTATCGAGAGTGGTTACAATTGTTTGTGTGGTTTAAGTGGAATCTTATCTTTTGAAGCTCCCTTAGGGGTTAGTTACCGACCCTAAGAGTTGAAAGATTTAGTTAGTCGAAAGGAAGAGATTTGAAGACTACCCAAATTCTGGAAGAATAGGTTATGTTTGTGTGACAGATTTCCCTTCAACTTGAGAAGTTTAATTAGCCTTAGCGAGTTTGCGTAAATAGCAGGTATCATTCTAGCTTTGAGATAAAATCGTATGAGGCGTAGTTCAGGGAGATATTATCGATCTCCAATTTATTGGGATGGAATTAGTAAAGTTAGGCCTAAGGTAATTTAGCGCCAAAGTTTGTTAACCCAATTGAAGTTCTAGAAAAGATTCACGATTTGACTTATAGACCGACTTGGATCAACTTATAGAATATTTGAAGTTTTAAATTAGACGTGTCCATTTTATAAACCGAACCGGCCAACCGGAAGGTTGAAAACCGGCCAAAACCGGTCAAAACCGGTCAACGGCGGTTAACCGGAACCGGCTAACCGAAACCGGTAATTGGCCGGTTCGGTTAAGGTTTGAAATTTTGAAAAACCGGCCAACCGCCGGTTAACCGCCGGTTTTGGCTTGCTCGGCCGAGTCATATGAGTTGCTCGGCCGAGCATAACCTTCCAGTAGTGTTAATTTCCAATAACGGTCATGCTCGAGTCATATGAGTTGCTTCGGCGAGCGAACGCCAAAACTCATTCAGCGGCTACTTTTTCAAACTAGCCGTTATGTTCACCACCACCACCACCACCACCCCTACTACTACTACTACCAAGTAACACCACCACCACCACCACCACCACCACCACTACTACCACTACTACTAGTACTACCACTCCTACTAGTCTACACCACCACCATCACCACTACCACCACTACCACCACCACTACTACCACCACCACTACTACCACCACCACCACTACTACTACTACCACTAGGTCCACTACTACTACTATCACCACTACTACTACCGCTACTACTACCACTCCTACCAATACCACTACTACTAAGACTACTACTACTACCACCACCATCACCACCAACACCACTACTACTACCACTACTACTACTACCACCACCACTACTATCGCTACCTACCACTACCACTACTACCGGTCTACATCACCACCATCACCATTCACCACCACCACAACTACTATTACCTCTACTACTACTACTACCACCACTACCACTACCGCTACTACCACTACTACTACCACTCCTACCAGCTACCCACTCCTATCAATACCACTAGGTCCACTACTACCAGCCTACCACCACCACTCCTACCAATACCCTCGTTGTAATTGTATTTTAATTAATAAAATTTAAAGGTACCGTCCCTTTTTCCAAACGACTACTTGTTTCTTTAAAAAAAAGTTAATTTTTCTTTCTTTCAAAATTCATAACTTTTTTTATAAATCTTTTTTCAAAAAATGTATGTAGATAACTTAAGCATAAAATAGTCTTATTTATCCAAAAAAATTGAAAAAAAATAAAAGTTAACTTTTTCAAAAAACCGTTAACTTTCATTTTTAAAAATTCATAACTTTTTTTATAAACCTTTTTGTAAAAAATGTATGTAGTAAACTTAAGTTTAAAATAGTCTTATCTATTAAAAAAAATTGAAAAAAAATAAAAGTTAACTTTTTTCAAAAAATCGTTAAAAAAATTAGCGAAAAATGATATGCTCGTAGAGCAACACCAAAGACTCGGCCGAGCAACCCTCAACCCCTAAACCCTAAAAGGGTTGCTCGGTCGAGCAGCACCAAAGACTCGGCCGAGCAACCCTCAAAACCCTAAACCCTAAAAGGGTTGCTCGCCGAGCAACACCAAGGACTCTACGAGCATATCCAAACCGTCAAACCGGAGGTTAACCGGATAACCGTTAAAACCGTGAACCGCCTAAACCGTAACCGGTCTAGCCGGTTAGGCGGTTCGGTTCCGGTTGGGGATTTTGGAGGTTTCAACCGCCGGTTTTCAACCGGCTAACCGGCGGTTTAACCGACCGGCCACCTCTATTTTAAATATAATATCGTGATATATTTGGTAACTTAAGTTGTAATACTTTTATTTAATGGTACTTTCTTGAGGTCGTGGAAATTCGGGTAGTAATAGTTGTATGGTATTCTTGGGGTGTTGCGTCGTAAAATCGTATTATTAATGAAATTAGAAATCTTGGGAAGAATCATAGAAGTGAAGAGACTAATTGGGAAGTGAAGTTCTAGAGTACTCGGGTTGTGAGAATGTATAGTAGAATCTTGCCCTTGAAAAGTCTAATTGAAAATATTAAGTTAGAATGTGTGAAAGGTAACCTTTGCTTTTTGAACCTTAGGGTAAGCGACAATCAAATTCGGGACGAATTTTCTTTAAGGGGGAGTGAGTGTAACGACCCCAACCCTAGGCACTAATTTTAAATAGTATATTATATGCTTTTAATATTCATGTTATCTTTATGTGTTCAATTATGTCTTTAAAATTCGTAATTTAAGATAATTTGGGTGGGAAGTAAATTTAGAATCTTTTATGAATTTATTAGACATTAAATAAGAACCTTGAAGAAATAATAAAAATGGAAATATGATAAATAGTGCAAGGAGGTTAATTGAGTAGGATGAATTATTTGAGTAAAGGTTAGTTAAATTTAAAGTGGAAGCCTTAGATAATTTTCCCATGGGGGGCCAAAGTCTTACTCCCTCCTAGGCTTGCCATGTGCCTCCCCCATTCTCCCTCCATATCCGGCCCCCCTCTTCATCATCCTCCTCTTACTCCCTTCCTCCTCCTTCATTCATTCACCACTTCCTTCTTAGAGAAAAACCTAGAGAAGCTCCATGGAAGCCCCTTCCTCCAAGCTTTGAATGCCAAGCTACTTCTCCTCCAAATTCAAATCTAAGGGCATTTTTGAAGTGGAATCACCTAGGAGAATTCATCAAGCTAGAAAGATCAACCTTCCCTTTTCAAAACCCTAAAGTGAGTTATTATGACTTTCCCTTCTTTAATGTTCATGAACTATGTTGTTGTTGTTATTGTTGTTATAATGTTTTTGATGATTGGAAACCTTCTTGGAGCTTGGGAAAATGGGTTAATGTTAGAGAATGATGTCTTGGTTCATAGTAGCTGATCAAGGGTATAAGGAAATGTGTTTGGTTGGATTAAGAGAGTTTAACTTGAAATATGTTAATGAAATGGGTTGGAATTCTTGTGGTGAGTAATCTAAATCTATATTACTTGGGTTTGGGAGATTTGAGATGAGATATGTAAAGTTAGAAAAACCTTTGGTGTTCATATGATTAAAGGAAATTTAAAGGGAAAGAAACTAGGTAAAAAGGGATTGGAATTTCGAATATGGCTGATTTTGGTCATGGGCGGTCGCCCGTAGGGGGCTTGAGCGGCCGCCATGTGGCGAGACACTTGGTTTCCCTTTTGAACACTCTTGGGCGGTCGCCCAAGTGACATGGGCGGTCGCCCGTGTCACCGAGACCTTCCCAGTTTCCTCTTTTCGATTTTCTCCAATAAACCTCGTGGTATGACTTCCACCCATTATAAATTAGTAGAACCTAATCAACCCGAATACGAATTGATCCTCTTTAACCTAGGTTAGAGTAGGATACCTTGGCTTGACCATGACCTTTTAATTGGTCAAAATGGAATTGTAGGAGTAGTCAAATATTGTTCGGAAAGTGGTCCAAACTTGGGAAGTAGGTCTTGCACTTTTAATAAGATTTATTCAAGGTTGAGTAATGACTTCGTAGGATTGGTTTATGATACTCGGTGACCTTACTTGCCCATACTCTGGGTAGTTAGCTTGAATCATGTTTAAAACCATAGGCCACACTATTGTGTTAATGTATATGTATCGGCTGTAGCATGATTATCCCAATTGTGGATTATTTGGTATATGGTTGTGTCGTTTTCCCGTTGTGGATTATACGGTTTGTTGCTAGTATTGTATCCCGGTTGAGGACTATCGGCTCGTGATTTTATTGTATTCCGATGTGGATTATGTGGTTATATTGTTACCTTAAATTGAGTTCATATGCATTGATGGGTTATGCATTGTGTATTACATGAATTGTTGTACTATGGTTACATTTAGCATGAGTATACATTACCATGTTGTTATATTGTTATCCCGTTTTGTGGATTATCTCAAGTATCTATTATGTGCTTGAGCGTGTTTATGTTCGGGTGGGTATGATGGATTTCAATCAATTATTGATTTGTTCAATAAGTGATTGAAGGTTCATCATCTAGGTGACCCATTTACTGTGGCCACGAGTGGGCTGTATGCTAACGGCTGTATTGACCCAAAAGGCTTTACTGAGACTGTTGCGATCGTTGTAAGGAGGGACGATATTATTGTTGGATACTCTAATATAGGTATCCTTTCTTATATGGATCTCTGGGGTATGAGTCCTATAGGAGGTGAATGTGTTGGAGGCAATTCACCAAAGAGTGGAGTTTTACTCCCACGTTGTACGACTTATTGTTCAGACGGAAAAGGTAAAATGAGGTAACGAAAGGTGTTTACCGCTTTCATAATGTGTTATGTGCTACCATGCTATGTGTTGCACTTTGTTTGGCATCTTGCTGCATATCATAATAGCTCATTGAGATTTATTCTCACCCCTCTCCCTTTACTGTTTTAGATTCCGAGACAGGTGACCCGAACCCGTGAGGCCGGGGATTTCATTGTGGACTTTTGCTTTTGGGGCTTGACAAGTTAAGTATAGGAGTCGGTTGTTAGGAGTATTTATTAAGTATTCTTCTTTTGTAATTTGTATGGAAAACTCTTTTGTTAAACAAGGTTAATTAAGGTTTCCAATGTAATTGGTTAGATTTCGGTTTATTAAAGTTGTAGTTGGATTTCCTTTAAGCAGGGATATTATCAATTGATTTTTATTTGGAAGTTTGAAAAGTGGTTTTCTTTTAAAGGCAAATAAATGTTTAAAAATTTAGATGGATTTTCTTAGTTTGAGCTCCCTTAGCTCGGGACACGTGTTAGGTCCCGGGTTGGGGTGCTCACAGCCTTGGCCTTTATCCCACATGAAAACAAAATCAAAGTAAGATGAGTTGTCTTGGTTATATAATGAGGATGATGCTTAGCCAAGCATGTATGATTCGTATTTGGCATTATCATTAGTCGGCTTGACCGGCCGTGTGTTGCCATGTGTCAAGTTAAAAAAATTTAATTTAATATAAATTAATATAAATTAATTTTATTTTTTGATCAAAATTCATAATTTTATTTTCTCTTTAAATAGAGACTTCTTTTATTTGATTTGGACAAAGAAAAAAAATCTTTTTTTTTTAAATATAATTTTGGTAATTATCCTTTACTAATTTTTCAATTTCTTTTTACTGAAAATTAATTAAGTGTGAAGTAATTTTTTTAATTATACATGATAATAAAAAAAATTCTTTTTTTAATATTTATTATTTTATTTTTTCACCCAAAATCTTAATTTTTTTTCTCTTTAAATAGAGACTTCTTTTATTTGATTTGGACAAAGAAAAATAATCCTCTATTTTAAATATAAATTTGTTAATTATCATTTACTAATTTTTTAATTTCTTTTCAGTGAAAATTAATTAAGTGTGAAGTAATTTTTTTTATTATAAATGATAATAATAATAATTATTATACAAAAAAAAATATAATCTAAAATAAAAGTGATGGGTATATATATTTTAATTTTCTTCTCAAAATTAAATAAGCTAAATTAAAAATAAATATCATAATTATGTTCATAATGAGTTAATGTAAATAAATATTACATATTTTTTTAGATGTACGAACATGCGTTAAGGGAAAGTTTTCATTTGATATTTTCTTTACTTCTATTTAATTTTTTTCTACTTTTTTTTTAATTTTTTTCTCTTATTTTCTTGCTTTCAAGATATATGTATATTTAATATTCATAATTATATATGAATATAAATATAATTACACCTCCTTTGAACTTGAAGCCTCATTATATACCAAGGTCAAGGCCATTTTTGTTTAGTTTCCTTTCGATGTGGGAAATATGCCATGACCTTGCCTCGGCTCGGTCGGCCTTGGCCTTTGCTCGGCCCTTGACCTTGCCTTCGCCGGCCTTGGCCTTTATCCCACATGAAAAAAAAATCAAAGTAAGATGAGTTGTCTTGGTTATACAATGAGGATGAAGCTTAGCCAATCATGTATGATTCGTCCGTGGCATTATCAATGGTCGGCTTGGCCTTGGCCGGCTGTGTGTTGCCATGTGTGAAGATAAAAAAAAATTAATTTAATATAAATTAATTTTGTTTTTTTAATCACCAAAATTCATATTTTTTTCCTCTTTAAATATAGACTTATTTAATTTGATTTCGACACAGAAAAAAAATCCTTTTTTTTTAATATAAATTTGTTAATTATCCTTTACTAATTTTTCAATTTATTTTTAGTGAAAATGAATTATGTGTGAAGTAATTTTTTAAAATTTTTAATTATAAATGATAAAAAAAATCTCTTCGTTTCAAAATATTGTTTGTGTATAAAGACGAATAACGGGAAAAATGGCCATTATTTTTAAAATTTCGATTGAACTGTATGTCAATATTATAAGAAATAAAAATAGTATAAATTGGTAATTTAAAAGAGGGAGATGAAGAAGTGGGTTGGTTTTGATAAGGAAGTGGGGGGTTTGGGGATTTTTTTTTCATTTAACGAAATTGATAACGTAAATTGAAAATAAATATCATAATTATGTTCATAATGAGTTAATGTAAATAATTATGACATCATTTTTTAGATGTACGACCATGAGTTAATTGAAAGTTTCCATTTGAAAAATAATAATATTAATTTTTATTAAATAACTGTACTATCCTTTTGGTCTGACCAAAACTTTTGTTTTTATTTAAAAATTTCTCTTTATCAAAAAGAAATAAAATATCACATTTCTTTTCACTAGATTTCCAATCTTAACCATTTTTTAACGAATTTCAATAACTTATTTCGTATTTGAATAACAAGTTCGTGTGTTTTATTTATTTTTTTAAATTGATCAAATACTACAGAATTGTATATAGAGAAATGCATATTTCTTATAATTTTTTTTATTATTTTATTGTTTTCTAATTTTTATGTACTGACAATGTAGTCTTTAAAAAAATATTTCATAATGTATAAATTAATTGAGTTCTTCATTTATTTTAGTTTAATTTTTGTTTTTTAAATATATAGTAGCGCCCCGTGCATCACGGGAGTCAATCTAGTTTGGGTATAACAATAGACTCCATTTTGTGGGTCTGTTTGTTTGTGAATAAACTGCTTTCAAAATAGGATTGGTTGTTCTCAAGAAGGCTATGGAGTCAAGTGATGAAGAAAGTCTTGATTGTGTTGAACTTCTTGGGCTTCACGATGAATTAATCAAGGTTTAATTAACTGTTCCCTGTGTTGTTGGGCATTTTTATGATGTTTTGCTATTATTTGAGTTAACTAGATTGACCCCCGTGCGATGCACGAAAAGTTACTAACAAATAACTGATTAATATTTATTTTCTTAGACGAAGACAGTAACAGTATAAACATTAATTGTTACAAAATAATACTACTTTAGCTAAAGAAAAAAAAAAAAAAATACTATTTTCGTCCCAATGAATATTTTATAAAATATTATTTAATTTGTTAAAAAAATTAATGTCATATTTTGAAACAAAGGCATTAACATTATAAAATAGTACTTAATATGTTTAAAAAGTGAATGTAAAATTTTGAAACGAAAGAAATAACATTACAAACATTAATGTATATTTAAAAAGTAAAATTATGATTATTATTATTATCATTTATAATAAAAATATATAATTCACACTTAATTAATTTGCAAAAAAAAGATATTGAAAAATAAAAAAGAAAAATTAAGATAGGATAATTAAGAAATTTATATTTAAAAAATAGTGAATTTTTTTTTTGTCCAAATTTAATGAAATTAGTCTCTAATTAAAGAGGAAAAAAATTATGAATTTTGGTGTAAAATTTTTTAAAAAAATTTTTTTTTTTTTATAAAATAATTGAGGTCAAAAAAATGGGAGGAAAAAAAAAATCCGAAAATAAACCAGCCAATCAGAGTGCGCCACGTGTCGAGGATTAAAAAAAACAAAAAAAAACAAAATCATACGCGTCACACGCGCCTTTGTCGGCGCGTGTGGCACACGCGCCCACTCCCCGGTTGCCACGTGTCCCGTCCGCCTTGATTATTGCCAAAATGCCACCGTGTGAAATTACCAAAATGCCCCTGGCATTTTGGCTCCAAGGCTGTGCTGGCTTTATATTACTTTAGATGAGTACATAGTGCAAAAGTTTCAATTTATGTTGTAAATGATATACTCCTTCCGTCTCATTAATAACTTCACATTTGGCCAAAATGAGTGTCCCGTTAAAAGCTTCACCTTTCCTAAAATGGCAAAGAATCTTTACTATTCCATCCACTAATTCTCTCTTCTACTTTACTTTTACACTCACAACACTTTTCAAATTTACTATTCCCTCAACTCATTCTCTCTCATATTTTACTTTTATACTCACAACACTTTCTCCTCTCTCCTATTTTTCTTAATTTGCGGGCCAAGCTCAAATTGATGAACTAATTAATGGGATGGATGGAGTACTATTTTGAAATGTTATTTGTAGTTGATATATGTCTTTTCTTTTCATTTAATAAAAATCGGTCTTATACTTCAATAAAAGGCAAAATGGTCTTATAAATCAATTATAAGAGGTGATTTGGTCTTATAAATAAGTTATAATAGTTGTAATGTGTAAATTATGAGATTAATTCATTATTATTATTGAAATTTTTAATTTTTTGGTTGAATTTTTTTGTCTTATGAGTCAATTATAAGAGATGATGTAGTTATAAAAGGCAATTTGGTCTTATAATTCAGCTATAAGAGTTGTAATGTGTAAATTATGATATTAATTCGTTGTTATTATTGAAAATTTTAATTTTTTTTGTTGAAGAAAATTTTAATTTTAATTTTTAAAAAAAATTGTCTTATAATTCAATATAAGAGATAAATTAGTCTTATAAGTCACTTATAAAAGATGGAATAGTCTTATATGTGAGTTATAAAAGCTAATTGTTGTTTGACCGAATGAGAGTCAACATTAATAAAATATTAAAAATTTTATTTTATTTTTGTGAAAAAAAAAGTGAAAAAGTGACTCTTATACTTTAATTATAAGAAGCGAATTGGTCTTATATGTCAGTTATAAGAGCTGACTGGAATTTTGGATAGAAGGGCAGTTCAGTGTTTTGCCAGCGAGGGAGTGTTTATGGTATTTTGGATCTGGTGTATCGTGTATTGTGTATTGGGTAAAAAAAAAAAGTGAAAAAGTACATATACTATTTAAACTTTTAATTGTTTCGGGTTAGTGAAATCAAAAAGAGAGAGAAAGATTAAATTTTTGACTTTTACATTCTCTTTCCTCTAATTTTCACACTTGCAATTTTAGAAAATTGAAATCTTATATAAAATGCCAAAAATAACAAAAGTGAAATGTTATACATGACATAGAGAATATATAATTTCGATATTTTCAATAAAATTTTGAATTATTCGCCACCGAATACACCCACCCACATGCATTAGAGAATTAAAAAAAAAAAAAAAATAGAAGGTCAAAAAACACCAAGTTGGTACCAGCAGCTGTTAAAAAAAAATACAATTAGACAAATGTTAATTAGGGATAGCTAAAAGTTCTTTGAATGTATATGTATATTGTACTTGCAAACAAAGAGTTGAAATGTGCAAGTGTACATATTATTATTTGCCCATCATCAATATCATGTCTAAATTTATGAGGCATGTCTAAATTTATGAGGCATCATGTTTTTGATGTCAACTTGCAATTCAGTTTTAATGACTAAATAATCATTAAGATTCCGAGTACTCCCTCCGTTTCAATAAAAACTTCACTAATTATTCAAAAGGGCGTCCCGTTAGAAGCTTCACCTTTTCTTTTTTGGCAAAGAATCTTTACTATTTCCTCCACTCATTCTCTCTCCTACATTATTTTAATACTCACAACACCATTATAATTTACTATTCCCTTCACTAATTCTCTCTCCTATTTTCAAATTACACTCACAACATTTTTTTTTCCTCCCATTTCCATAATTTGCATGCCCACCCAAAAGGGTAAAGCACTTATTGGGACGGAGGGAGTATATTAGAAAAATGACAATTTGTTGAATTTTTATTAGCCTTTAGACATGAAAATAAAAATAAAAATAATTTCACCATCCATAATACTCCCTCCGTCCCGCCCGAAAATGCCCAAACCAAACTTCGCACGCAAATTAAGGAAAATAATGTAGGAAAGAGAAAAAGTTTAAATTTTGTGAGTATGAAAAATTAAATAGGAGAGAGAATGAGTGGGAGGAATAGTTAGGAGAGAGAATGTTGTGAGTGTAAAAGTAAAGTAGGAGAGAGAATGAGTGGGTGGAATAGTAATAAAAACTTTCCTTTTTGAGAAAGTGCTTTTTTAAATGGGACGCCCAAAATGGAAATTTGTGGCTTTTCGGACAGGTCGGAGGGAGTAAGTTGTTTTTTTTTTTCCTCTCAACAAAACAGTCTTAATAACCCATCCCAATTGGACTGCCCAATACTTCTATTTGCAACACTCTCAAGGCCCACTATGAGCTCTTACCATTGTCGAGGTTCTTAGGTCAAATTTTGATGAGTAGGGGGTGATCTGTAATTCGGTGAATTCTTGGGGGGGGGGTGGTCATAATTCTTTTTCTTTATTTTCTTTTAATTTATTTTTTAAGGAAGGGGGTCATAATATGGAAATTTCTATTTGCACATTAAAAATTCTGTTGGCATAATATTTTTATTGTTTTACGTGATTATTGGAAAAAAGAGAGATAAATGAAGTAATCATTATTCCCTACATTACTTATTACTCCATAGAGTTCTCATAGTAAGGATGATAATTATTTGTTTAATTTGTGAGAACACTCTTATCTATATATATAAGTGCATTCATATTATTCTTTATATAAGAATTTGATTGAGATTTCACTTAATTTGTACATTTAGTTTTTTTTTTTTCAAATAATATTAAGACTATTAATTTACTGCTAAATAAATTTAAATTGAAGAAAATATATTTTTAAAAAATAAACAAAAAGCGCCACTTCTTTGGTTAAAAAAAAATCGTGATTTTTGAACAAGATTTTTTATTAAAAAAAAAAAAATAGAGTGGGGCTATCTCAAATACAAAATCTACTTATCTACTACGTTCAATAGGTACTAGTGAATTATGTAGCATATGGACACTATTGCCCTTAAAAACATATTATTTCAATAGGGAAAGAATTTTGAATGTTTACCACTTGTTTTGTTTTCCTAATTTAGTTTTTTCTGTTTTATATTTGTCAAATAAATATATTAGCCGCGTCTAAAAATAATTTATATGCATAAAAATAAATATCTAGAAGAAACCAATCTTAGTTGCGTTTTGTTTGTTTTGTTTTTGCTTGCCTTTACATTTACAAAAAGAAGAAATAAAAATCATACTCCCTCTGTCCCACCCGAAAGGTATTAAAGTTGATCTTGTACGAAAATTAAGGAAAGTGTATAGTGAAGTAAGTGTTGTGAGTATAAAAAACAAGGTTCTAAAAAGCGTAAGGCGGATGCTAGGCCGCGAAGTTGGGCCTAGCGCCTAGGAGCCTAAGCGGGGGCGAGAAATTAGACAAATTTTTAATATATTTCATAAATTTATATATATATCCAAAAAATAGTGTCACTTTATTTTTATTATTTGTCAAAAATAAATAATATTTTTATACGATAAGCCCAAAGCCCACCCTCATTTAAATCCAATAAACCCAAGGGTCTAACTCAAAGCCCACCCTCATTTAAATCAAATAAATCCAAGGCCCAAACCCAAAATTCACTCATTTAAATTCAATAAATCCTAATAAACTCAAAGTCCACACTCCTTTGGCCGCCTAATCTCCGCCTAGGCCGCCTAATTCCCGCCCAATCCGCCTAGTCCGCCCAACCCGCCTAGCTCCGCCTAGTCCGCCTAATGCCTAATCTCCGCCTAGCCGTAAATCGCGGCGCCCGGCCACAGCCTAGCGCCTAGGCGCCGCCTAGACCGCTTTTTAGAACACTGATAAAAAGTGATGTAGGAGAGAGAAAGTAGAGTAGATAATAGTTAGTGGATAGTTATTGTGAGTATGACAAGTGAGTCTCACAAATAAAAAAGTACTAAATTTTTAATTTTTTTTAGAAGTGTGCCTTTTTAAATGAAACACCCAAAATAAAAATTTGTGTCTTTTTGGATGGGACGGAGGGAATACTACTTATAAGAACATCCACTATTTGTAATTAAAATTTTCAAACTATGCAAATATGTTAATGACTCTTTATTTCAAGTATTTTTTACATTTTATCTAATTTTTGTTTTAATTTATATTTCTCTCTTTAAAAATTTGAAAAAAAATAATAAATGTTATGAAAAATATATTTAACCGTGCCAAAAAAAATCATACATATCAACTTTTTATGAACCATGTTATCCTTATTTGTACTTTTCAAAAAAAGAATCTTTTTTGGTGATTTGCAAAAAAATATTTAAAAAATCTTGGAATAATGATATTAAAGAAAAATATGACATCTTTTGTTTTTTTTTGACGGTTGAAGCTTATTGACAGAGGCATGACAAAAAAATAAATTAAAATCAAGTTACAAAGGAACTATATTAAAAAAAGTTAGTGGACTTTAGGAAATTAATCATTGTCATACAAGTTAAATTCTAAAGGTTACTTGAGTCAATATATTCTTCAATTTACTATGAAATTTAATGAATTTAGTGGATTAGTATACTCTCTCCGTCCAGTTACATATTTCACACTTTCTATTTTGGACGTCCAATTACATACTCCCTCCGTCCCACCCATCTTAAGAAAAGTTTCTATTTTGGGCGTCCCGCTTATCTTAAGAAATCCCAAAATAGAAAGTTTTTATTAATTTTATACTCTTCCTACCCCACTCATTCTCTCTCCTACTTTACTTTTATACTCACAACATTCTCTCTCCTAACTATTCATCCCACTCATTCTCTCTCCTATTTAATTTTTCACACTCACAACACTTCTTCCACTCATTCTCTCTCCTAATACTATAATAATATTTCTTAATTCCCGTGCCTTTTTACTTTTTCCTAAGATGACCGGGACGGAGGGAGTATTTCACACTTTGTCTCCTATATTATTTTAATACTCACAACACCATTATAATTTACTATTTCCTCCACTAATTCTCTCTCCTATTTTACTTTTACACTCACAACATTATATCATTATTTTTTTCCTTAATCCACGCATGAACAGTAACTGTAAAGTATTAACTTGGACGGAGGGAGTATTTTGTAGTGGCGATAGCCCCTCCCTAAAAAATAATTATCGTTTTTGGATCAATAGCATCCAACTTTTTTTTTTTTTTTTTTTTAATAGCATCCAACTTCTATTTTACCTTTGCATTGAAATTTATTTCACTTTATTAACTGATTTAATTAGTGAAATGATGTATGAAAGAGTGGCATAACTGAAGGTAAAATTAATATTTTCATCATTACATTGTATTAATAATTATCTTTTAAAAACTGTGAAAAATACAAGAAACAATAATTATTTTAGACCGCAGTTAGTTAATAGCAATTTTCAACACATCTCGTTACCATCAGATATTATAAAATTCTCTATTTTACTGGATCTATTTCAAAAAGATAATTCTCACTCGAGAATTAAATCTTCTTTATAAATGATATTTTGCTTGTTTTTCTAAAAATGCATCATAATTAAAAATATAAAGAGTAATTTCATAATGTGTTAGTGCTAGTATTATAAAGTGCTAGTTTGAAGGACTAACACTTTGTAATATTAACACTTAATCTTTATAATATTAGTACTGACATTTTGAAAAAAATTGTGTTAAAAAGAGTGTCAGATAGTGAGTGTTTAATAGTGTCATTGTATGCCTTAAAAAGTGCTAGTTGTAATACTAAAAATAGTATCAGTGCTAGTGTCAAAAACTGTAATTGTTAGTGATGAAAAGTGCTAATGTGTTTTAATAAGTTTCGATTCTTACAAAGACGTCACCAACGTTTTAAAAGAGTGCTAGTAGTAGTGCTAAAAAGACTGTAAGGGCTTGTATTAAAAAGTCTCAGTGCTAGTGTTATAAAGTGTCGATACCAAAGCTGAAAAGTGTCAGCATATTTAATAAGTTTCAATTATTTACAAAAATGACACTGTACATTTTTAAATAGTGACAGTGGTAGTGTTAAAAATAGTATCAGTGATAGTATTAAAAAGTATTAGTGATAGTGTTGAAAAGTGTTAGTGCATGCATGCCCTCGTGTTTTAATAAGTTTTGATTATTATAAAAATGTCACTCTATATTTTCAAAACACATTTTTCAATAGTTTTAGGAAAAATTGAATTTTTGCAATATTTTGGTAAATGTGGAATTAAAATACTCCCTCCGTCCCGATCGAAAAGGCATAAATTTTCTTTTTGGGTGTCCCATTTAAAAAGACACAGTCCCAAAAAGGAAAGTTTTTATTACTATTTCACCCACTCATTCTCTCTCCTACTTTACTTTTACACTCACAACATTCTCTCTCCTAACTATTCCTCTCACTCATTCTCTCTCCTATTTAATTTTTCATACTCATAATATTTAAATTTTTTTTCTTTTCTACATCACTTTTCTTAATTTTCGTGCTAAGTTGATTTTGTGTCTTTTTGAGCTGGGACGGAGGGAGTATTTATTATGAACATGAGTAGTAATACTTTTAATTCTTAAGGAGCCGTTTAATAAATTTGAATACGTTAACTAATTTAAAAAAATATACTCCCTCCTCTCCTTTTTCGTATAAGAATGTATAAGAATGCACTCTTGTCATTTTGGGCATTTCATATAAGAATATACTTTTTTAAAATGGCAAAAAATCTTTACTATTCCTCACACTCATTTTCTCTCCTACTTTACTTTTACACTCACAACACCAATCAACTTACTATTTTCTATCCCACTTTCTCTCTCCTGCTTCACTTTTCATACTCACAACACTTACACCACTTACACTTTTTCTTAATTACCGTGTAAAATGAAAGAGTGCATTTTTATGCGGAATAGAGAGAGTATACGAGATTACATAGATGGAAAACATTACTTTAAAGTACAATCAAATTAAAATTTATAACTTGTGAAATTATAAAAAAAAGCACTTACGAAAAGGATTAAGAAAAAAATGGAGTCGGTCTCTGGAGAAACGCGTTTCTTCATAACTTATGGAAAAACGTGTTCTGGATATCCAGAAGCTTTGGGATGGATATCCAGAAAAAAATAATCCAAGGCCAAGATCAAATTTATGATTCTGGATATCACTTTCATAAGGTTCTGGATATCCAGAACATTGAATATTGATATCCAGAAGCTTTGAAACGGATATCCAGAAAAAAAGATTTGAAGTCAAATCCAAGGCCAAGACCAAATTTATGATTCTGGATATAACTTTAATAAGGTGCTGGATATCCAGAGCATTGAATATTGATATCCAGAAGCTTTGAAACGAATATCCAAAAAAAAAGATTTGGGGCAAAGGCCAAGGCTAAAGGCCAAATTTTTTATTCTGGATATCACTTTCGTAAGGTTCTGAATATTCAGAAGCCTTGGAACGGATATCCAGAAAAAAGAGTATTGCAATATCTATAAGGTTTGAGCATTATAAGGTTCGCATTTCGATGCAACGCCCAACGCAACCACCATCCAACCCCCGCCGTCCACTTCCCCTGAATCACCTTCTTCATCTCGGCCCGTTTCCAGACTAGCACTCTCTCTCTCACACAAAAATACGCGGCAAATACAATTTTCCTGTTCCAATCTCCCTCCACTACATCCCAAATTTCATACACGCCAACTTTGTCCTCTTCCAAGCTTTACCCACATCTCTTCCTTCATTACTTTCTCCCCTTTCAAATCCTCCATTGATGCCCTCCCATTATAAACACACATGATCCCTACTACCCACATCATCATCTTGCTTCCTTCAACTTCTTGAAGGCAAACCAATTATTCTTTCATGGTGATTGGAACCCGCCGCGGCTTAATCGTCGGGAACTACTGCCACGACGTCCTCTTCAAGGACGACGTTGTCATCGCTGAAACCCTCGGTGGCGCTGTCTCTTTCATTTCCGTCGTTCTCGACGGCTTATCTGTTTCATCCGATTATGTATCTTTTGTCGGGTCGGATTTTCGCTACTCTGTCAATCACGCCCCAATTGTGCCTTCTCCTTCTTCGACAACCACTGTCTTCCACGCCCATTTCTTCTCCGAACCCGCCGAGACCCGGCGGCAAGACAGGGTCCTTAAACGGATCCGCAACTGCGACCCGATTACCCCTTCCGACATCCCCGATTCCCGGTTTGATTTTGGCATGGCTGTCGGTGTGGCTGGAGAGATCCTTCCTGAAACATTAGAAAAAATGCTTGATATATGTAGGTTAGTATTTGTTGACATCCAAGCCCTGATTCGAGTGTTCGATCCCGTTGACGGAACGGTGAATCTTGTAGGGTTGAAGGACAGTGGGTTCTTTCATTTGCTGCCACGCATTGGATTCTTGAAAGCTTCAGCAGATGAAGCCCCATTTCTGGATATTGAGGAAGCTAGGAAATGGTGCTGTGTTGTGGTGACCAATGGGAAGGATGGGTGTAGCATTTATTGGAAGGATGGGGAAGAGCAGATTTCGCCATTTTCGACTGTTCAGGTTGATCCAACTGGTGCTGGAGATAGTTTTTTGGGTGGGTTAGTTGCTGGGCTTGTTGAAGGATTGGCTGTGCCCGATGCTGCTTTGCTTGGGAATTTCTTCGGGTCACTGACAGTTGGACAAATTGGACTTCCGAAGTTTGACTCGATGTTATTGCAGGTTGATCACTATATCTACCTTAGTTAACTCAATTTTGCTTTTAGTTATGCTACTATGATATAAATATTGTTTTGCCCAATTTTTAAGTTAATGTTACTTTGGCTGGTAAAGCACAACCATGCCATTCAGTATAGGATTGATTATGAAAAATACTTGCCAACAAATATTCGCTCTTATCCAAATATGGAATACTATAATACCACTTCTCCATTCCTAAGTGACAAGTACAAAAGTTGACTTTCAAGCAATTTTAGTAGCACATATATATAAATACCCTTAGCATCTACCTTATAAACTTACTAGAATAAGCCCGTGTCCGAGGACACGTTATTTTTTATTTTTTAATTAAGCCTGTGTCGGACACCTTTTTTTTTTTTTTAATTAATTTTTTTTTAAGGGCAAAATGGGAAAGGGACAAAATAGTGAGGGCAAAATGGGAATTTCGGCAATTGAAACTATTCATTCTACTGTTCATAGTGGGGGTCTAATTTATACTATTGATAGAAAGTGTACATTGGGATATGATATTTGCTAAAGGTGAATTTGGTAACTTCCAATGATAAGGAGGGAGTATATATTAGTAAAAAATAATTTGATAATCGATACTCCCTCCATTCCAAAATGATCTCCCTACTTTTTTTGTCATTAATGTAAAGGTATTTTGAGCAATAATTATAGTTTTTTTTTAAAATATTCGAATGAACATCTAAAAATTGTTATTGATAGTATTTATAATGGTGTATTGATAACAAGTTTTAAATTTTCATTAGGATAAATAAATCAACCTAAAATTATTGCTCAAAGTATCTTCGTGTTAGCGAAAAAAAAAGTGGGAAGATCATTTCGGGACGGAGGGAGTAGAATGGAAAAGTGTTTTTCCTCTTACTTTGGTAGCTAATACATAATGGATATGGGATCATTTCCTGTTTGCCTCCCAAGGTATTTGGTTAGATGCATAGTTGTCAAATCGTGTATCGTATCGCGTATCGAAGACCCTAAATATCGTATCGCGTATCGTATTGTGTATCGTATTGGAGATACGGAACACAATGACAAAAAAAATTCAAATACTCTAAAGAATATCAAAAATAAAGTAAACAATGGAAATAATTACTTGAAAAACCAAAGAAGTAGTTATGTTAACAATACCGACATATCAAAAGGTCACAACTTCAAGAAATAGTCTATATTGTTTTACTAAATACTAATTACTAAGTCACCAATTAAAAAGTAAACATTTCAATTTCTAAATAATGTATTCAAGACTCATTCATATTCATCTTCATCAACCCCAAGGTCATCAAAATCATTAACATCTTCTTCATCACTATCATTGTCATCTTCCACAAATTCCGCTTCTTCCTCCTCCTCATCACTAATATACTCGACCTCAACATCAACATCTACCAATTTTTGCTTGCCTTTCTTGTTGGCAATGGCATTCAAGTTCCTTGGTCCTTTCAAAAATAAAATTAAAGTATCATTAAGAATTCCATATGTAGAAACTTCAAACTAGTGACAATATTACTTAAAAGTGCACAAGAAAGAAAGTGTCTATATACCTCCTCTTTTGTTGCTTGTGCTACCCTCTTCAAAACATTCATGAACATCCATCCATGAGGTGTCACCGGCAAGGCATGGTTCTTCAACTTCGGTAATCCATTCATCTTCGGATTCCATATCCGATAAACAAATTGGATCGTAGTTGTCACCTTTCTTTCTTTGCCTCAAATCAAGTTGGATATTATATTTCACAAATACAAGAGCATTTAATCTTTGCTGCTCCAAATGATTTCTCCTTTTAGAATGCACAAGATCAAAAATACTCCAATTTCTCTCACAACCCGTTGCGCTACAAGTAAGACTTAGTACTCTTATAGCCAATTCTTGAAGCTCTTTACATTCCTCACCATAACTTTCCCACCATAAGCCTATTACATAAAAAAATTTATTAGAGACTTCCATAGAATAAGAGAATAAGTTACTAAATTATGATTTAGAATTTTAGATTTTAGTAAAAAAAAAAAAACCTCACTTACCGGGTAGCTTCCTATCTCTCGTAGCGGTTGCCATACTCATTCCAAACATGCCCTCGGTCTCCGAAACTTTCAAGTTGTTCATCAATTTTAACTCTAGTTCAACATTAGGGTACATCCTCTCAATAGTCTTATATAACTCAATTTTCACTTTGGTATCGGTTTGAAATTATCATCGTATTGGAACCTTTATAAAAAATTAAATAAGATAAACTTTTTTTGAAAAAAGAGAAAGAAAGTAAGGTGAAACTTAAATAAGATAAACTTTTTTTGAAAAAAAAAAGAGAGAAAGAAAGTAAGGTGAAATTTAAATGAGGGGATGAATAAAGAAGACAAATTGTTTTTAAATTATTACCTTGGGTTAAGATAGTATGCCGCCGCATGAAGAGGCCTATGAAGTTGCAAATCCCATCTCAAGTCTATGATATCCCAAACCTTCTGATACCTTCTTGTGTTATTTTTGAAATTTTTTGCAATTTGTTATTTGGCCCTATCCATAGCCTCATAAATATAACCCATTGCCGGTTTTGCATCACCATCTACAAGTCTCAACACTTTAAAAGTGGAGTAACACAATTCAAACAATATTGGACGGCTCTCCAAAATTTATCATCATAAAGATGTGATATGGTCATTATCTTAAAAGGTTCTTAACAGGCTTGTTTTGGGGTGTTTATAATTCACTAATAAAAGAAGTTACTGTTTTATTGATATCATGGAACACCCAATAGTGCGCATGTATATACAATTGGTCCATAAGTTAAATTTTAATTTCAGACATTTTGAATTTCAGCTAATATGTTAATATGAATAGTTTAACTGTAGATAATTTGAGAATAGTGGGGTAAATTAGTGAAATAGGCAAATGAGGATGGAGAGTCCATGGTCCAATCAGCCCCTCTCCCTTTACATATATGGATAGTTTATGAGAAGAAAACTGCCACTGTATTGTTATATCGATCTGCATATGTATTATTTGCACATGATGATGATCGTTCTCTTCCTTTCTTCAAAAAACTATTTATCATCTTCTCTTGTCGCACTAAGACCTTTTTCAGCTGCTCTGATTATACTTCTTTTTTTCACACGAAAGAAAATCATATTCAGTCTAATATTATTTGATGTTTCAGAGAGTGCCCCATGATATGTGCAATGTATGTCCTGAATGAAAAGCTTTACGTGTCGATATAGACATAACTGGCAAGTATTGGAACCTGTCCTAGAGTGTGTTAGTGCACCTTGCTATCACAAAAGTGCCCTTGTTTTCCAGAATTAAGATGTTTAGATATTTCATATAACGATACTTGTTATGGCAGTGCTGCCTACAATGCTCTACTAATACAGTACTTGTTAGTTGTTATAGACCTTAGGTGATACTGCTATATTTTAGGTTAAGTGATGTAAAATAGTTTCAGTACTCATGTTTTCTCTCGTCTGAATTCCATTCTGTAAAGTAGATTTCACCATTTCAATGTCAATTCTGCTCTGAAAGGTTAAAGAAATTGCCAGACTGGTCGTCCCTGTCTCACAAGTCACAGGCAACTTTCTTTTGTTGCAAGTTTTTTCTCAATTAGTAAAAAGACTTCATGACTTGGTTTGCTCACACTGTCGTTCTCGTTCTCGTGGTGCCTGCTTTTTGCTGGCAGGGTTACTGCCAATAGGCTAGCTTAGTTGATGTCTTGTTAGCCTGCATTGCTTTTCCTCACGTAGAGAACTTTCCCTGTTTTCATTTTGCATTTCTCTCATTGAACTTCTTGTTAGAGATATTATCCCACATTGGGAATTAACAAACCTTGCCTATAATATATAAAGATCCTGGGCTACTCCCCTTATCACCAATTGATTTTAAGGTGGAACCTCAGACTTTAAGATGGAATCAGAGCAGGTCCTTACTCGTGCAGGCCAAACGGCCCACGATGTTACTCCACGCCACCCGGTTGATAAGTCCACGTTTGCCTATAATATATAAAGATCCTGGGCTACTCCCCTTATCACCAATTGGTTTTAAGGTGGAACCTCAGACTTTAAGACTTCTCTTTACACTTGAAATGACCTGTATATTTTGGTTGTGTTTTCATGAACTCATTCCTGTAGTTATTTTATATTTTCTTGCTCATCATCTTTCTTTTTTCTCAACTTATAGAGAGTGAAGGATAAGGTGCATAGGAGGAAAGTGCATTGGGGGCATGATGAATTGAAGTTTTTGAAACCTGTGGGACATCAAGACTTCCTTGAATCACTCGTTTCTGCCAAGCTAATATCGACATATCCTATCCAGGAACGTCTGCACAGTTTTCCAACACCAGCAGATGACAATCACAATCACAATCCTAATCCTAGGTATAATGGTCACCGGATTCGATTCCCTAACAATAGTTTTGTCTATGAAGAACCAATTAAGTCTGTTGAAACTAAACCCTGACCCTTCTCGGACGGACTGTTTATATTTTCTGAATAAATTATATAAAACGCAGGCTACATTACATCCTTTTTTGTCATCTGCCCTTTATTAAAGGAAGAGTGTTGCTATGTAAAGTTTCTAACCACGCCCATATTCATGCTCATGCTAAAAGTAGTGATGTACAATACAAAATTTTCATACACAGTACTAATTAGGTTGTAGAAAGATATGCCCAAGATAAACCCTACTCCTTTGTGTGTTAGGGTCCTTGGGGATACCTTAAAATGTTACTAGTACTCCTTTCAACAGAAGAATCTAATAGTATACAATACTAATTACATTTTTTAATATATGTACATAAATATAAAAAAATAAATGTTTTGTCTAGTACAATTAAAACAAATACTTTCTCCGTTCCACTCGAAATAGATTTTTTGGGTTGGACCAGAGTACTAAGGAAAAGTGTTAGTTGAATAGTGACTCATTTATCGTAGCTGGTGTGTTATAGCTGATAGTTAATTGTTGATGGTTTATTGGCATTGTCTGAAAACTCGTTTGTCGCAGCTGGTTACTGATAATTTATACTCCATTTGTCCCACGATAATCTGTAAAAAGACACCTTTTGGACGTCTCACAATAATCTGCACTTTTTCAAAATGAAAATGGGACCCACTTGTTTCTACTCACAACCATTACCCACTTACTCCACTTTCTCTCTTCTACCCAACCATCTATATTCACAATACATCATCTTTTTCACTTTTCTCCTTAATTCTCGTGTCATCAATTTTTTTTGCGGATTTCTCCGGACGGAGGGAGTAGTTGATAGATGAATACTTATTGATTTGATAGCGGATGAATAATAACTTATCGACTGATAATAAATGGATTTAATATGTAATATTCATTTTGATATATTTTTTTAAAATCTTTTCTTTTAAAATAAATAAATATGATTGTTTGCAATAAAACTAAATTCAAATAATTCATAATTATATGATAAACATATACTCCCTCCGTCCCATTAGTATCAATACACTTACTATTCATGCGTAGATTAAGAAAAAAAATAATGATATAAATGTTGTGAGTGTAAAAGTAAAATAGGAGAGAGAATGAGTGGAGGGAATAGTAAATTATAATGGTGTTGTGAGTATTAAAATAATGTAGGAGAGAGAATGAGTGGAAGGAATAGTGATAAAAACTTTCCTTTTTAGGAAGTGTGTGATTTATAGTGGGACGCCCAAAAAGGAAAGTGTGTAGCTTGTAATGGAATGGGACGGAGGGATATATATATATATATATATATATATATATATATATATATATATATATATATATATATATATATATATATATATATATATATATACTCCCTCCGACCCAATAAGTGTTTCACCCTTTTGGGTGGGCACGCAAATTATGGGAAAGGGAGGAAAAAAAATGTTGTGAGTGTAATTTGAAAATAAGAGAGAATTAGTGGAGGGAATAGTAAATTATAATGGTGTTGTGAGTATTAAAATAATGTAGGAGAGAGAATGAGTGAAGGAAATAGTAAAGATTCTTTGTCAAAAAAGGAAAGGTGAAGCTTCTAACGGGACGTCCTATTAGGTAATTAGTAAAGCTTTTATTGAAACGGAGGGAGTATATACTCTCTCCGTCCCAGCCCACTTAGGAAATTTTGAAATGACACGAGAATTAAGAAATATTATTATAGTATTAGGAGAGAGAATGAGTGGAAGAAGTGTTGTGAGTGTGAAAAATTAAATAGGAGAGAGAATGAGTGGAGGGAATAGTAAATTATAATGGTGTTGTGAGTATTAAAATAATGTAGGAGAGAGAATGAGTGGAGAGAATAGTGATTTAAGGTTTTCATTTTGAAAATTCTTAAGTGAAGTGGGACGTCCAAAATGGAAAGTTTTCTTAAGTGAGGTGGGACGGAGGGAGGGAGTATATATATATATATATATATATATATATATATATATATATATATATATATATATATATATACTCCTCCGTCAAATGTACACGTATTTCCTTTTAGGCCCGTCCAGGTGTAACTATCATAAATGGTATGTCCTTTAATATTTTATATTCTCCCTACCCCACTCACTCATTCTCCACCACACAATTTATTCAACCAACCTACTATTTATTCCACTCATTCCTTCTCTTCATTTTCATTATCTTAATAATACTTTTTAATCGGCGTGTCTTGATTAATGGTGCACACTTGATTGGGACGGAGGGAGTATATATATATACACAAAATGTTTCTCATACGCACTCTGATCCGTACGGAATTAGAAAACAAAAGCGCCGCACGAAAAAAAAAAAAGGAAACGCGTAAAAAATGCTTTTTCCACCTAGCTTCCTTTTTCCACCTCTGTCCAAAAAACAAAAGGCGCTACAATCATTTTATGAAATATAATAAAAAAGGGCATTGTTTGAATTCACATGTTTTTTTCATTTACATACTGTATACTCCCTCCGTTCCACGTGATTACAAATCATTTTTTCGGGCACAATAATTAAGAAATATTATTAAGATAATGAAAATGTGTGGTAGGAAATGAAGAGAGAGAATGAGTGAAGTTGGTTGAATAAATTGTGTGATAGGAAATGAAGAGAGAGAATGAGTGGGTGGGGTAGGGTAGGGTGAATATAAAATAATAAATTTATTTCCATTTTGGGCAGTTTGTATTCACGTGGGACGGACCAAAAAGGAAATAAGTTTGTATTCACGTGAGACGGAGGGAGTATTCTTTTCTTTTTGTTAATTTTATATATTGATATAAAAAATTATAATGGGCCAAAAAATAAATAGTTTATTTGTGTACTATTGAATGAAAATAATAAGATGAAATGAAAAGTTAAAGAATTGAATTGACGGAAGGAGTACATATGTAAGAAAAATAAAATTGTAGATAGTAATATTTAAATTTTTTTTTCACTATTCACACACACACACATATGCACGCACAGAAGCGCCTAGGAGATAAATCCTAGGGAGTGAAAACCTTCCCTCTAACTTTTGGGGGAATCGAACCCACCCGGACTTATGGGGTAAGACAAGTGAGTTTGCCTTTAATAAGTGACGAAAAACATTATTTTTATTGTTTTTCAGCTTTTTTGCTTATTTATGCTATAACCATGTTGAACTTTACTTGTAGACTTATTGCTTATAAATGAAAACAAACATTACAAAATATACTTATTTTAAGCTACAAATCAAAAAGCTCCTTCAAATAAGTGAAAACAATCAGTCACTAGCTGTTGTTAGTATAAAAATTGGGGTAGAAGAGAGAAAATGGGATAAAAAGTAATGAATGGAAAGTTGTTGTGATTGAAAGTGGATCTAATTAAATAAAACAATTTCATTTTGGGGTTGTCATATTTCGAGCGACACCCAATATGACAAAATATCCTAATTCAAGTGGGACTGATGGAATACTCCCATGTTCCAATTTAAGTTTCTTACTTTTTTTTTTTTTAATGAGTTTAGTTTAAGCTTCTTAATTACTTTATTCAATAAATTACAAAATATGAATAGCATTTTATACAATTTTATCCTCATAAAATTTATATAATTAAAGAAAGTTGCTATTTAACTATATACTGTACTTTTCTTTCACTTGTTTTATAAACAGCGTTTTCAACCATTATATCGTCAATCTCATTTTTGACATACTTTTTTAATAAGGGTACAAAATAAAACTAATAATTCTAAATCGGAAACAGAGGATTTTTTTTCTCAAAATATTCATTTAAAAAAATATAATTCTCAAAATAACAACTCTTTCAAACTAGGGAATTTGCCCCATAAGTTTATTTTGGGACAAATCACTTCCCACTAAGTTCCTCATTATATTAAAATGCCCCATAAGTTCTCATGTTGTATTATGTATAATACAACATTTAGTTATGCAGTAGTTTAAAATCATAATACTGCATCCGCACCACCGCCTCCGCCACAGCCCAGCTCCGCCGCCGCCGTTTGCTATCGCCGCATGCCGAATTCCGGTCAATTTTCGCCGGAATCCGGACAATTTTCACCGGAATCCGGCAATTTTGGCCGGAATCCGGCCGCAGGTCGGAATCTGGTCCCCGGTCCACGGGCTTAATTGATGTTGTATTTTACATAATACAACATTATAATACAACATCATAAAAGAACTTATTGAGCATAGATTTAAAAAAAGAAACTTATGGGGCAATGTCCCTTCAAACTATTTGCCAAAATGTCCATTTTTTTTTAAACTCGCTAATTGATATAGCGAGTTTGACATTTGTTTGTTGAAACTCGCCAAATGAAATGACGAGTTAATTTTTTTTTTTAATTTCCATTAATTATTTCTGTAATATAAAAACAAAACGCCATTAAAATTGAACTCGCCATTTGTTTTGGCGAGTTTATTCAAACTTGCGGATTGATTTGGCGAGTTTAATACCCGGATCCCCACATGTATATACATACTAGTAAAAGTCTGTGTCCGAGGACACGTTTTTTTTTTTAATTTAAAAAAATAATTTTTTTTTAAAGGGCAAAATGAGAAAGAAACAATTTAGTGAAGGCAAAATGAAAAATTCGACATTTGATACTGTTAACCCCGTTTCCCATTTATACCGTAGATACCCATTTCCACAAATTTGATCCTTTCTCTCTCTAGTCTCTATATAAATCCCAAAATTCACTTCTTGAGCGCATATTCATCTTCCCCATTTCGATTCTTCCTGTTTCAAACACTTTGTTATGAATTTGGGTGATTAATCGAAAATTAGCAATCAATTGAATGTCAATTGATTAGCTAATGACTGTAAATGAACTTAGCAAAGAACAGAGGACTTAGAATTAGATTGAAATGAGCTAAGAGAGATAGAAGAGAGAGAAAGAGTGACGTGAAGAACAAGATTAAGAGAGAGAAAGTGAATCAGAGAGAGAGAGAGAACAGAAATGGGGGAAATAATTTGTTATTCATTTCATACCCTTCACGCCATTCATGCCTGGGTTTATAACAACCCATAAAGCGACAAAACAACAAAACGACATCGTTTACAACTTGTTAATTAACACACCGTTAATTAACCCAAACGACGACGTAACTACTAATTGAAACGACAACGTTTAACACTAACTGACTTTATTAACTCCAACGGTCACCCTCCAACGGTCGACCCCAAAATAACAAGAACCCTAATTCATAACATTCCCCTTTCCTTCAATCAATCCTTGTCTCAAGGATTGATGTTAGGGAAATTAGCTGCAATTACAGGCCACTCCTCCCATGTCGCATCTTCGGGTAAAGCATTTTCCCACTGAATGAGAACCTGGGTTGCAGGTCGGCCATTCTTCTTAATCAAGCGACGATCCAAAATAGCAAGCGGTTCTACCAAAAACTTTCCATCATCATCAGTTGTTGGAAGTGCTACCTGTGTAGTTGGGGCATCACCCATCCTCTTCTTAAGTAAAGATACATGGAAAACTGGGTGAATTTTTGAGGTTGCTGGTAACTCCAACTTGTATGCAACTTTGCCAACCTTTGCAATCACTTGAAATGGACCATAGAACTTGGGAGCCAGTTTAAAATCCTTTCGTAAGGCCAAGGAAGTCTGTCGGTAAGGTTGTAGTTTCAAATAAACCCACTCACCAACCTGGAATTCCCTCTCTGTTCGACTGATGTCTGCAAACTGCTTCATTCTGGTTTGAGCCATTAGTAAATTCTCCCTTAACAACTTGATGCATGTATCTCTGTCTTTAATGAATTCACCCACTGCATCCACTTTAGAATACTGCTCGTGGTTGAAAAGGGATTGAGGAGGAGGGTATCCATAGAGAGCTTCGAAAGGTGTCATGTTCAAAGCTGTATGGTGATTGGTGTTATACCACCATTCAGCTAGGCTTAACCAGTTAGACCATTGCTTAGGTTGCTGACTGCTTGCTGTCCTCAAATAGTGCTCTAAACATCTGTTGAGCCTCTCTGTCTGACCATCAGTTTGGGGGTGGTAGGCTGTGCTGAGCTGAAGTGTAGTACCCACAAGAGTGAACAAATCTTTCCAAAACTGACTGAGGAAGATGGGATCTCTATCAGATGTGATTGTAACAGGCAAACCATGCAACTTATACACTTGGTCAAAGAAAACTTTAGCTACTCCATAGGCAGTAAAAGGATGCTTCAATGGAATGAAATGACCATACTTCGTGAATCTATCAACCACCACCAAAATCGAGTTCCAGCTGTTAGACATGGGCAGTCCTTCCACAAAATCCATGACAATGTCATTCCATGGTTGCTGAGGTATTGGTAGAGGTTGGAGGAGCCCAGGGGTATGTACATTCTCAGTCTTATGCAATTGGCACACATCACAAGGTCCAATCCATTTCTTCACATCCTCCTTCATTCCTGGCCAATAAAAGTATTGAGACACCCTCTTGTAAGTTCCCAAAATACCTGAGTGACCCCCAAGTGGTGTGAGATGTAATTCTTCCACAATTTGCTTCCTTAACTGATATAACATCCAATGTATAATTTCCCTTCCTTCCTTAATAATCCCTGTTGGTAAGTAAACTTCTGAAAATCATTGGGATTAATGACTATCCCTTCCACCACTTTTTGTATTTCCTCATCACCTTCCATGCTATTAATGACTTCAGATATCCAAAGGGGCTGAACAACAGTTATAGCATTGCATTGGTTCTCACTGACCCCTTCATGCTGCCTAGAAAGAGCATCTGCAACCTTGTTTTCTACCCCCTTTTTGTAACTAATGGTGTAATCAAAACCCAATAACTTGGAGATCCATCTTTGTTGCAGCCCACTGATCACCTTCTGCTCAATCAAGTGCTTTAAACTTTCATGGTCAGTTCTGATTATGAAAGGATGGCCACTTAAGTAATGCTTCCACTTCTCCACAGCAAATACCACAGCTAGGAATTCCTTCTCATAAGTTGATAGGCTCAAATGTCTTGGACCTAAAGCTTTACTGAGGTAAGCAATAGGTCTTCCTTCCTGCATAAGAACAGCTCCAATACCACCATAGTAGGCATCAGTTTCCACTACAAATACTTTGCTGAAGTCAGGCATGGCCAACACTGGTGAAGTTGTCATTGCTTGCTTCAGTTTTTCAAAAGCTAAAGTAGCATTATCATCCCACTTAAATCCTCCTTTCTGTAGTAACCTGGTTAGAGGCTTGCTAATGACACCATAATGTCTCACAAACTTTCTATAATACCCTGTGAGGCCCAAGAATCCCCTCAGTCCTTTGATATTGGTGGGTACTGGCCATTCTATCATGCACTTGATCTTGCTAGGGTCTGTGGATACCCCCCTTTTGTCAATGATGTGCCCCAGATATTCCACTTCCTCCTGACCAAAAGAACATTTGCTTTTCTTCACAAACAATTGATGACTCCTTAGTTTATTCAAGACCAGTCTGAGGTGAGTTTTGTGATCCTCCCAGGTTGGACTGTAAATTAGAATGTCATCAAAGAAAACTAACAAGAACTTCCTCATAAACTCAGTAAACACATCATTCATCAATGCTTGAAATGTTGCAGGGGCATTGGTTAAGCCAAAGGGCATAACCTTGAACTCAAAATGCCCATGGTGTGTTCTAAAGGCAGTTTTAGGGATATCCTCTTCCTTGACCCTAATTTGGTGGTACCCAGACCTCAAGTCCAACTTGGTAAAGTATTGAGACCCATGTAGTTCATCAAGCAGTTCATCAATAATGGGAATTGGGAATTTATCTTTTATTGTCATACCATTCAAATCCCTATAATCAATACACATTCTCCATGATCCATCCTTCTTCTTAACCAGCAACACAGGTGAAGCAAATGGACTGACACTGTGTTGTATCACCCCACTCCTCATTAACTCAGCTACAAGCTTCTCAATCTCAGACTTTTGAAATTGTGGGCATCTATAAGGTCTCTTGTTCATAGGTAAGCTTCCTGTCTTCAATGGAATGCCATGATCATGAAACCTTAAGGGAGGTAACCCCTTTGGTTCATCAAACACATCACTAAACTCATCTATAAGAGTTCGTAAGTCAGTGGGTACCTCTATACTAACTTCCTCTGTTGTCATGGAATAGAGTTGCAAGAAAACCCCACAAGGAAATCTCTGCAGTTCTTTGCCAACTGAGAGAGCACTCATTGCATGTATCAATGTAACATCAGCTACTCCCTTCAGACATACCTCCTTCCTCTTCCATTTGAAGCTTAAAGTTAAGTCTTGGAAATCAAAAGTGACGGGGCTAATGGATTTCAACCATTGTATGCCCAACACAGCATCACACCCCCCTAAGTTCAACACCTTCATGTCAGTACTGAATGTATGACCTTGCATTTCCCACTGAAACCCCATGCACTTTCCTTGGCTCATCACCTTAGTCCCATCTGCCACAGTGACTTGTACCATAGGAGAGTCTATAATCACACATCCTAATCTTTTCGCAGCATCTGGAGCAATAAAATTGTGAGTGCTCCCACTATCTATGAGCACTGTAAACTTCTTCTTGTCCTTCCATCCCACTAACTTCAGAGTTTGTAAGCCATTGCTCCCATCTAGAGCATGGAGAGAAACATTAATGTCATCTTGTTTAATCTCCTCTTGTGGTGGCTCAATCTTCCCATCCAAAGAATCATGCCAAACCTCTTCTTCATCCTCATCCATGTTAAGCATATAAATCTGTCTATTCTTACATTTGTGGCCAAATTTGTAGGGTTCATCACAGTTATAGCACAGCCCCTTGTCCCTCCTGGTTTGCATCTCAGCTTGGGTTAGTTGTTTGATGGTGAAGGTTGGTTTAACAGATCCAACACTACTGTGGGTTGTTTTTGATGTGGTAGAGGAGGTATTAAGTTTTGGTGTGATCTGGTTCTGGTTTATGCTGGTAACTGGTTTGGTGAATTGAGAATAGGTAGAGGGTTTGTTAACTGGGTACTTCAACTTCTTATTTGCACACTCCACATGGGATTCCTCCACCCTAGCAATGCTTATAGCATGTGTCAAGGTAGTAGGGAACTGCACATGAACCCTAAATTTAATATCATCCTTTAGCCCCTTAATGAAATTGTTTATGAAATATTTTTCAGTCAACTCAGGGATTTCAATCTTCATCAGTACCCTCAATTCCTCAAACTTTTCCATGTACTCACACACAGTACCAGTTTGTTGTAAGTTGGCAAACTCACCTTCAATGTTTTCATGGATCTGAGGTCCGAATCTAGAAGCCACCCTTCTTACAAACTCTTCCCAATCCAGATCTTCCAGTTCCTCCATGTAATTCTGGTACCAGAATTCTGCACCCCCTTCAAAATGCATTGTGGCCAATTCTACTCTATCCTTGTCGTGACGCATCTATACTTGAAGAACTTCCTACACTTCCTTGCCCATCCTCTACAATCCACCCCTGCGAATTTGGGAAATTCCAACTTCAAATACTTCTTATACACATCAGCAACTGCCACCTCCTTATCGTGCTTATTGCCCTTAGCACCCTCCATTAGAATTTCATCTACAAATCCCTCAAACTCAGTTACAGGGGGATCTCTACGACCTTGTTGGGTTACCCTCTGAAATTGCCCACTGCCTGGAGCTGGCCCCAATATAGAATCGTTCCCAGAATTGCCCTGAGCTTGGGTTGACCCTTCCTTCTCTTTGCTGTTGAGGCTTCTCTTAATTTCTACCATCATGGATGTCACTATCTCCATTGATTCCTTGAGCCCAGCTACATCACTACGAACCTCGCCCATAGCTGCTCGGGTCTCCCTTTCGTTGATGGCAATCGTTTCCTCCATTCGTTGATGATTCACAATCAAATGCTGTATCTGTTCCCCACAAGCTTTGATGCTTCCTTCCAATTGCTCGTTACGTGTTTCCACCATAATTGCTGCAATAACCTTCTCGATCGAGAAGGCTTTGATACCACTTGTTATGAATTTGGGTGATTAATCGAAAATTAGCAATCAATTGAATGTCAATTGATTAGCTAATGACTGTAAATGAACCTAGCAAAGAACAGAGGACTTAGAATTAGATTGAAATGAGCTAAGAGAGATAGAAGAGAGAGAAAGAGTGACGTGAAGAACAAGATTAAGAGAGAGAAAGTGAATCAGAGAGAGAGAGAGAACAGAAATGGGGGAAATAATTTGTTATTCATTTCATACCCTTCACGCCATTCATGCCTGAGTTTATAACAACCCATAAAGCGACAAAACAACAAAACGACATCGTTTACAACTTGTTAATTAACACACCGTTAATTAACCCAAACGACGACGTAACTACTAATTGAAACGACAACGTTTAACACTAACTGACTTTATTAACTCCAACGGTCACCCTCCAACGGTCGACCCCAAAATAACAAGAACCCTAATTCATAACACACTTTTTCCCATCATCAATTCCCAATTAGAATTCAATTACAACAATACCCACTTGAGTCAGTAGCTTAACAATGGCGGCAAGAAAGAATCTTGAACAAGGCATAACAATGGCGGCAAGAAAGAATCTTGAACAAGGCATGCCAATACCAAAAACTGAGCGAATTCTTCAATTACAACAAAACCCCATTTGTTTTCATCAAATGTCGATGCAAATTCTTCTATAAAACTATACACAAGTGGATCACTTTTGTCGAAAATAAGTATTGCATTGTTTAATCATATCCAGTTACCAGACGGATTAATGCTCTGTGCTTCGATGGAGTTTCTTAAACTCGAGAAATCTTTCAACAGTATAAACTCAGTGTCAAGATAAACTCCTCCATATTTGTAGAGAATTGCTAGCCTAATTAAATTTGATAGATTTTGGGATTTATATAGTGACTAGAGAGAGAAGGGATCAAATTTGTGGAAATGCGTATATGTATATACATGAATGGGGATCTGGGTATTAAACTCGCCAAATCATTTGGGAGTTTGGATTAAATTTGCCAAATCAAATGATGATTTCAATTTTCGTGGCGTTTTATTTTTATATTACAAAAATAATTAATGGAAATTAAAAAAAATTGAACTCGTTATTCCATTTGACGAGTTTCAACGTACAAAGAACAAACTCGCTATACCATTTAGCAAGTTTCAAAAAAATGAATATTTTGACAAATAGTTTGAAAGAGTTGTTATTTTGAGAATTACAATATAATTTTAAAAGTAAATATTTTGAGAAAAAAACCGAAAAGGAGGGAGCAAGTATTTAGGGAGTGAGGGATGGATGGTATAAACTAGAGCCGTCAATTTGGGTTGAGCCCGTCCCACCATGCAATAGGGGTGGGTTGGATTGACATATTTTCAGCCCGCCCAGCCCCGTTTAATGGCTGGTTGGGTCAGCCCCGCCCCGCCGATCGTATTGACGGCTCTACTCTAGTTATATGTGTATATTCTTATTTTTGGTCATTTTTCAACCACAATATTAATTGTGTGTTTCTGCTTATTTATACTGAATTCTGATGCTTTCTGAGTAATATTGTGGTTGCCAAGTTTTCTTTGATGGTAGTCCTCTCTGGGTCATATGGGCACCATTCCTACCCTTCTTATGTCCACTAGGCAATAAGGTTTTGATTCTTGATGTCAAAGTGCCTTGAACAGTTTGTATCCTTCTGCAGGTAAGACCGTGTACAATGGGTTAGTTGAATGAAGAATGAAATGAGTTTCATTCAACTCATTCACTACAATGGAGGGATTAACCCGGGTTGAATGTATTGGCTAGATGAAATGTTTCATCTAGCTGAAACATTTTCTTTTTTTTTTTTTTTAATATTCAACACATGTCAGCTTCTTATTGGCCAGTTGAATTTTGGAAATTTTTTTTTATCCCAAATCTTTGAGCTGAATTATAACCTAGTAAATTAATTTTTTTAATTTTTTTTTCACCATAATTCATCATTTTTTTCCCCTACAAATTGATATAAGTTTCATTTGATTTGGACACAAAAAAAACACTCATTTTTCAATTTGAGCTTAATTATCACCTAGTAAATTAATTTTTTTTTAATTTTTTTTTTCACCAAAATTCATCATTTTTTTTCCCTACAAATTGATATAAGTTTCATTTGATTTGGACATAAAAAAAAAACGCTCAAAGTGGTGGGGTATAGGATGATGAGTTGGAGGGAGTTGAAATTTAATTTAAGTTAGTTATTGTAGGGGGTTAGATGAAATGGGTAGATGAAATATTAGGTGGATGAGAAAAAGTGTAAAAAATGTTAGATGAAATGGGAAGGTGGTATGAAACCATTGTACGTAGTCTAATGCGGGACAGCCTTTCAGACCTGTTTGATGCGCGGCCCGATTTTCTCTTTCAGCTTGTCACAATGCTGAATCCTTTTGTTTTACAAGATCATAAAGTTTCGGTTTACAGCGTATTGCAGGCATGGGCGGGGGGCAAGTCGGCAGAAGTGCAGTGAATTTTTTTTTTTTTTTTTTTTTGCTCTCCTCATATTTTTTTGTTATATATAATTAACTTCAAGATTAACACTAGTAAGTGGTGTGGTTCAGCGGTAGAAGGGGTGAAGTTAAAGCCTTTGGTGTTTTCTTTCAAATCCATGTTCGAGCCCTGCTACCTACATTTTTAATTAATTTTATTTGTCCTCCATCTTTGCTATTCTCTCTCTCTCTCTCTCTCTCCATTTCTTTCTCTTAACAGTTTTGTTTTTCTCTTTCTCCTAATTTTCTCACATTTTTTCAATCTTAATTAATTAGTTAGGCTTTTTCCATTTTTTTTTTGGTCTTTCTTCCTATTATCCCAAGTTTAATTAGCAAATTTGATTTTCTTTTTTGTACGAGTAATATATTTTAATAAATTGTTTGCGTTAAATACTTCAATATTATTTCAATCGTTCTTTGAATAACTTACTTTTATCATTTTTGTTAACTTTCTTAATTCTTTACATTTTTAATTAAAATACATTGTATTTCATGGATCCGACCAATTTTTTACTTGTCCGACCCGATTTTTTTTTTCCGGGGATGCTGCCTCCGAACCCCCGTGTAATCTTGCCCCCCCCCGGGGCAATTCCTGGCTCCGCCCCTGATTGCAGGTCTGAATTTTTTACTCCATCCGTCCCAAAATGTTTGTCCCAATTGACTTTTTTGTTGAACTTTGATCACAAATATATGACAATTTAATTATGTTCATGAAATTTTAAAAATTTATATTGATTCACAATTAATAATATTATCAACAACAACTTTTAGAATTTCATGAACATGATTAATCTCTCATAAATTTGTGGCCAAAATTCAATAAAAAAATCAAATGGGACAAACATTCTAAAACGACAGAGGGAGTATAAAATAATCGGTTGATCACGTTTTCATTGGTTACTCACTTAGGCTCCGTTTGTTTCGTGTAAAACATTTTTCGAAAAATGTTTTCCTTGTTTTCGGGTGTTTGCTTCAAGTAAAATGTTTTCCTTGTTTTCGGGTGTTTGGTAACCACTTGTAAAACATTTTCAAATGTAAAACATTTTCCGTCAATGTAAAAAAAGGGGGTTTTCTTTGTAAAATGATTTACCGATTTCAAATCCGTAAATCGTTTTACAACTCTTCCGTTTGCCCTAATAAAATAATAATAAAATAATAATAATAATAATAATAATAATAATAATAATAATAATAAAAAAATAATAATAATAAAATAAAAAATAAAAAATAATAATATAAAATAATAAAATAATAAAATAATAATAATAATAAAATAATAAAATAATAATAATAATAATTAATAATAATAATAATAATAATAATAATAAAAATATAAAAATAATAAAATAATAAAATAATAAAATAATAATAATAAAAATAAAAAATAAAATAATAATAATAAAATAATAATAATAATACAATAAAAAATAATAAAATGATAATAATAAAATAATAATAATAATAATAAAATAATAAATAATAAAATAATTAATAATAATAAATTAATAATAATAATAATAAAATAATAATAATAATAATAATAATAATAATAAAATAATAATAATAAAATAATAATAATAATAATAATAATAATAATAATAATAATAATAATAATAAAATAATAATAATAATAAAAAAGTTAAGTTGTTCAGTTTACCAAACTCCGAAAAAATGTTTTCCGGAAAACATTTTCGTCAAATTTACCAAACAACTGAAAACAAGACCATGATATTTTACAAGAAAACATTTTACAAGAAAAATGTTTTACATGAAAACATTTTACATTACATGAAATCATTTTACATGAAAACATTTTTCGAAAAATGTTTTACGCGAAACAAACGGAGCCTTACTCTCAAATGAATTGCTCTCTAAACTGGAAAATTCATGGGAAATGCACTTGCTTCTGGTCGGACAGCAGGCTTTAATTACTGTTGCTGGATATAGTAGTATAATTTACTTCTATTTATTTGTGATTTCTTTTTCTAGGAACCAGGAAACTTTGTCATCACCTTCCCTAAATCTTATTATCATGGAGGTTTTAATTTTGGTGAGTTCTATCACCTGCTATTGCATCTTTTAAAAGCTGACCGTATTGGCCGGGTAGTACTATATACAAGGCATGATTTTATAAGGCATGTACAAAATGACCAAAATACCCTCATATATATATTAAAAAAAAAAAAAAAAATCCTTCCCTCCCCCCATTTCAAACGACGGACAATTCTCTCTCTCTCATTGCGCTGTTCTATCTCTCTCTCTCTCTCAAAACCTAACGTCGCTCTCTCTTCTCTCAATCATTCAACGAACGCCGCCATCACCACCGCCGGAAAACATGAAGACAAACCTCCCTAAAACCGGTGGAAAGTCCGTCTCCTCTCCCGCCGCTCCAAAAGTAATTATTTTTAACCTAAAATTTCAATTTGAAAACCCAACATTAATTTTATGCCTAAAATGAATTATATAATGCTTAATGTTGTTTAAACGTATCCTAAATGGTTCTAATTGCGATTTTGTAACATTAATTTGGGTTTTTTGTTTGAATCGGATACGAATTCGTGTGCCTAAAATTTGAAGTTGTCGGCGTGCGTTTCGTATGAACACATACGAATGGTTACCAACATATCGGGTATTGGCATACGAAATGTAAACTGATTCATCAGTTTACATTTCGTATGCCAATACACGAAATGTTGGTGACCATTCGTATGAACACATACGAAATGTCACCAACATTTCGGGTATTAGCACACGAAATGTCAATCGGTTATTGAATATTAACCGTCTCTTATTTAATTTTTGTAGGGACGTAACCTGCGACGGCCTCTAATAGAAAGAGGAAGGCCGAGGAGGCGTGCAGCTAAGGCGCATCAACGGAGCAAAAAGATTCACGACAAGAAAGTCGTGATTGAGGAGACGTGGTTGAGGAGAGTGATAGTGAGGGTAGTTATTCTAGTGAGGATTCATCTTCACGTACTCGGTCCCGAGGTGCATCTGTGTAGGAGGCACATTTATCTAGTGACGATGATGAGGCGGAGGAGGCGGAGGAGGCGGAGGAGAGTGTATCTGTGAGGCCTCGCAAGAGGCGGGAGGCACGGGCGTAAAGGGGAAAGTGGTCTAAGGATGACCAGTGGCGGTGAAGAGTAACCCGGTGGCGGCCCTGAGGAGGTTGGGTTGTTGTACGGGTTTGGTCATCATCGAGCCCGTAAGATATGGGAGAACGCCACTTGCGGCCGTGTTGAAGCGCCAAACGAGGCAGCAGATTCTAGATAAGTAAGTTTATATATGATTTGTTTATTAAATAGCCATTTGCAAAACATTATCAACAATCAGATGACATTTCGTATGCTAACATACGAAATGTTGGTGACATTTCGTATGTGTCCATACGAATGGTCACCAACATTTCGGTATTGGTATACGAAATGTAACCGATTCATCGCTTACATTGCCAGATGCTAATACACGAAATGTTGGTCACCATTCGTATGAACACATACGAAATGTCACCAACATTTCGGGTATTGGGCATATGAAATGTCATCCGAATCTTGAAACAGAGGGAGTATTAATTATAATTTTTGTTTGGAATCAGCAGGTTCTCCCATGCTTCTTTACCGGGGAGGATGATAGAGCTTGGTGGGCTCGTGTTGAGGGTACCGGCCTCCATTTCCTACATGATGCTACCATTCGCCGCCTAGCATGGCGCGCTCCTAACTAAGCCAGGAACCAAGTGGTCTCCCGAGACTAATACCTTCCACATGCCGTGGGGTGAGATGACGATCACTATGCATGACGTCACTCATATCCTAGGTATATTCTTGTTTGTTGTCTATTTTTTATAAATTACATAAATTTTATCAATTTCATAAATTTTATCAATTTTATTAATTATTTCATTTTCAATTTGTAGGCATCAGCTGTTCAGGTGGCCCTGTTGGGAAGGCGGATCCAGCCCGACGTAGCCGTATCGGGGCACGCCTTGAGACATGTCGGAAGGGGACGACCTACTCTTTAGATGGCCTCCGCCGTTCCTTTGAGTCCCTTCCGACATGATCGACGATGAGCGCGCCGCTACGTACATCATGTTCCTCCCGGGCTCCACGCCGTTCGTGGGACAAGACTCGAGATAAGATGCCCTCTCGACTACCTTTCATTGTGCGTGGATATTGACAGAGTGGGGCTCTATCCTCGGGGGACAAACTGGGTTGGCATATCTATACCGGAGTTGGGGAAGGCATCTAGATACGGATGCAAGCGTATTGGCGGTTGTTTGAGTCTTTGGAGGTAATATTTAACAATCATTTAATAATTACAATATGCATTTATGGTTATAGCATTGTTAACTTATTTATTTCATACATTTGCGTGCCTGGATATACGAGCACTTTCCGGTTTTCCTGAGAGAGATTGACCCGTTATGGACGGAGGGCCGCCCGAGGGCTCGTAGATGGGTACGCATGCGATACTACTGGTGGTAGGGATTTGCCCCATCTATTGAAGTTTCGGTATACCCCGGACACGATGACGGTTGATAGGGTGAGTTAGTTATATTTAAAGTTTTACAAATTATTATTTACATTGCTTAGGTGTCTAACAAATTCATTTTTAGGTTTGTTGGACTCCCTACGGCACCACCCTGCAGGCGCTTTTACCGGCCTCATACTTCCGTGGGGTTATACGCTTCCAGATATCACGGAGGCGTATTTGCTCGACCGTGTTACACGCCGCCTTGGGATCCGACGAGAAAATCCCCAGAGACCCCATATCTTGCTCCCCCAAAATTGTTCATTGATAAGCAGTCAAAAGGGGTACAAGAAGTCCTATGGAGGGCGTGATGATGTATGGGAGGATTGGTTAGAGGACGGCTTGGGGGGTTTCGATCCATTGCGTAGATGGGGCCCGTCCGTGAGCACATCTGAGCCTGTTACTTCCACGTATATGCAGTGGTTCCTGGCTAGGACTCATGTTCGGATTACTAATCCGAATCATGATGCCCTAGTTAACGTTCCACCACCGCCTAGGGTTGTAGAGGCACGAGGCATACTACTGTCGCTGCTCACGGATGACAGCTTTATCTCATGGATGTGAAAGATAAGATTAGACGGGCCATTGATCTATTGTAAATTTTGGATAATGTTTGTTTTGGAATATGTTTGAGATATGTAAATTTTGGATAAAATGTTTGTTTTTGGAATATGTTTGAGATATGTAAATTTTGGATACAATGTTTGTTTTTGAAATATGTTTGAGATATGTAAATTTTGGATACAATGTTTGTTTATGGAATATGTTTGGAATATGTTTGGGATATGTTCATTTTGGTTGTTTATGTTTTGGAATATGTTTGGGATATATTCATTTTGGTTTGTAAATATTGTTGGTATTTGTTTCGGTTTGTGTTTCGTGGAGATGTTGCTCTCGGACTACCATCTCGTGTGCTTATACACGAGATGGTTTTACTCATCTCGTATATATACACACGACATGTTTTCTTTTATCTCGTATAAACACACACGAGATACATTACTAGGTAGTTAGTGTATTTCGTGTAATGTTCATACGACAAAAATGAAATAAGTCGTGTATATATATACGTGTTATATATTACATATCGTGTATAAGCACACGAGATGGTAGTGCGAGGGCAACATCTCCGAAACACAAACCGAAACAAATACCAACGATATTTACAAACCAAAATGAACATATCCCAAACATATTCCAAAACATAAACAACCAAAATGAACATATCCCAAACATATTCCAAACATATTCCAAAACTTCATACAAAAATAATCAATACGCTATACACATAAACTATGGCCTATTTTACGCAATTCGTGCTTCGTTCGCCATAATTGAGAGTCGGTTGAATGTTTCTATCCGAGTTACGTATGGCATGATCGGGTTACTTGCGCTTGGATCACGTTGCTCCCCAATATAGTGCTACTTGATGGTATCGGGTAATCACTATCGGACATGTGCAGCTGCAAAAGTAATAAAATAGTCAAATATAACAAATTTAGAAAATATAGTTAAATATAACAAATTTAAATAAGATAGTTAAATATAACGAATTAAAGTATCATACCAATATAAAATGGTTTCCCACATGTCCCAACACAAGTGTGTACGTGGGTGGTCCTGTTCCTTGTGGTACAGTCACTGGTAGGCATGTGAAGCCAGCGGTTTGCGAGTACGAGACAAACACCACATTATACACCGTGGCTATGATGTGCCCTATCTCTGGGAGTATCAACCAATAATATTCCGAACAAGGGGAGGCATAGTGAGTAATGCGACTATAGAGCTCGTCCATATCTCTCCAAGGCATAACTCTCTCATAAAGCTCGCGGCGATGAAGCAGCTCCTTAGCACAATCTGAGCGCACTCTTTGCCACATCTCCTCTGTTCCGTATATTTGCGCTGCTACTGCTCTATATCCACAATTTCCATCACCCATCACATCTGTGAAGCCATCAATAAATGGGACAATGAGAGGGGTAAGCAACATCTTATGGACAGAAGTATGTATATCATTGACTTGTCCATTTCCACGACCCCGTCCCCGTCCCTGTCCCCGTCCCCGACCTCGACCTCGACCTCGACCTCGACCTCTCCCACGACCTGAAGCAGCTAGTGGTGGAAGAGATGTAGGAGTGGTGGGGTTAGATGGTGTAGTGTTTGAAGCTGATCTCGACATCAAACCTGATTGTGTTGATGCAATAAATGAAGATCTAGACACTGCCGCTAGTGGAGGGTGGTGTAGTGGGGACTCCAAAATGTCTGTCGACGCTCCCAATCTGACAAGATTTCTACAACTCGGTGGTCCGGGGTTTATTTGCCTTTGAAATATGATCCGGCTCGAAGCATCTCGGTTTGTGGATGTAGCCCTTCATTTATCGTTTGAAATAACCTTCTCTTTTACAGGGTCCAGGTGCGTTCTGCAGTTCATTCAACACAACTTCAAAATCAGTCCGGTGGGACAAGATTCTACTTCAATGTCCAACTTCTTCCAAAAATCATGAATCGAGGACAACTCAATCCGGCCCCAGGAGTTTTGTATGCATGCAATCTCGTGACTACATGGAAGTCCATGTGTTCGCCTCGAGGTAACACCCACGGCTGAAGGATCCATGACATTATCCCCACAACGACTCGCTCTTCTTTGATGATGTCCAAAGCCGCCTTTGACACTCGCCCCAATATGTCTTGATACAGATCACATGTCTTCATATCATTTGGAATTCTACTCTTTGATTGCTCCATAGTAGCTTTGATTGTTGTTATTTGGATTTCCATAATCTCATGAGCCTTTTTGAATAATGTGTCAAAAGTAGAAGAAGCACTCCCAAGGCCTTCTTCAACCTGTTATGCTCACTCAGCCTCTACATTCGTGGTGTGGGTTCCGGTGCAAGAATCGATCTGTGTGCATCGACAAAATATTCGTAGAGTATGGAGCAATCCAAGTCTCGCGGAGGTAGGTCAATAAATCAGGATAAGATCTGTAATGATCGCAAAACGATTGCTAACGGGTGTCCCACTCTTCGCGAGTAGCGACCGATATTGCTTTATTAAATCTCCTCATGAATGATAGTGCAAACTCATTGCTACCGGTTTTAGCCAACGCTCTCTTTTTAACATTTGACTTCGATATGCCTTCGACACAAATGGTGTGCGGTCTCGGGAAATACCATTTGGACAAAGCATTAATGAAAGCCAAGTCACGATCGATTAAGAAAACAGTTGGCGTGTGGGGAGTATGAAAAGACTTTGCAAATTCTTAAGTGCCCGCGTGTAATTATCGGTCTTCTCATTTTGGAGGAACGCATAGGCAATTGTGAAATTCTTCCCCGTTGAAGTAAATCCTATAATCTCAAGTAATGCCATTCCATAGCGGTTGGTGTTGTAAGTGCGACCACCTTGTATCAATAAAAAAAAATAAAGTTAGAAATGAATAAAATTGCAATTCAAAAAAATGCATACGACTTGTGGAAAACAGAGTCAAAAAACGATTCAAAAAAAAATAAAAAATTTACCTTGTACTACATATGGAAAACAAGGTTAAGCATATCCGATGCTCGTGGGTGAGAGAAGAATATGTCACCGATCATGTCACTCTCGTTAGCTTTCCTCGTGAAGAAGGTATATTTCTTATCCTCGAGTGCTTTTATGAGCTGTTGAAGCGAGGATCTCCCTTGTCGTTCTTGTGACTTGCATTTTGTGAGGGCATTGTGGACGTGTTTCGGAGTACTCACGTTCTTCTCATCCTTCCTCTTTAACATTGTTAGAATGTTATTTGACGCACCTTAGAAGGCCGACTTGCGCTACACACCTCCTCATATTCGAACTAGTCAATTTACCCAACGGATGACCTTCGGGATACGTTGGAAAGTCGTGATTATGAGAACCATGCTTCACAACGTAACCCCATACCCCATCACCCCTATCTTTGGCCCGGATTTCAAAATTGCACCCAATCTTCTTCGTGCTAGTCAACCTCACATCTTTAGTTTTCGGACTGTACTTGCCACCAAAATGGCATACAATCTTCGCGTAGCCTAGGATCTTGCCACTTGTCTTCCTCGAATCCCCTATAGAAAGGGTTATATTTTGACGGCCGCGATATCCCGTACGTGTTTAACAAGATCATCCCTATTTGAAAATAATAGGGATGTATCGAATTGATCACCGACATCCGGTCCCTACAACATCAATTAGAAAATTGCCTGATAAGACAGTCAGTTTGTATGACATTTCGTGTAGAATTATACGAGATGTTCTCGGAACATCTCGTGTAAATGTACCCGACTTAAACCCATTTATCTCGTGTTATACAATACGAGATAATACACCATAACTCGTGTATAAAAACACGACAAATAGCATAAAACTCGTATAATCTAACACGAAATAGAGTAATATCGAATTTAAAAATCCAATCTTGAAAAACAATTTCGTTTCAAGATTGGATTTTTAATGCGACTTTGATCAAAACACCAAATATAACTTTAAAAACTTACTTCATTGCTGCTTGGATTTTGATTTTGATGTGGAGAATTTGGTGGCAAACCTTCTTTCAAAATATATTCCACAAGCTCAAGATCAATATGATCATAAAAACTTGGAGAATGTTGCGAGAATCCATACTATGGTGTTAGATGATATGAGAATTAATGAAAATAATGGGCATAAATTTATGGGTGTTAAGACTAGGACAATGGTGTCACAATGCATGGGTGTACAAAGAAGACCCGTGTTTCTCTGTTGGGCCGTTGTCGCGCGTGAATATCGTGTTTGATGTAGGCTTCGGGGTGTATCTCGTGTGTATATACCCGAGATACTATGGTACATATCGTGTATACAAACACGATATAGTATTTGTTTCTGGTAATTATATCGTATGAACAATACACGAGATGCACCCTGGTTACTTTCGTGTATTGTTCATACGAAATGCCTTAGTAAATATCGTGTATTTAGACACGACACACCATACAATAAAATAAAAAATGGTATACGGCTACCTCGTTTATTTTTTTTTTATTTTTTTATATATTCTAGATGACATTTAAAGTGTTTTTCATCTACATGAGTTTCCTCAAAATCCAAATGGAGATTGAGTTACAAATATGTGCCATTATTTAGGGTTTTTAGGTTTTATGTGTCCCGATCTTGCCAAAAATAGTTTACGGCTACCTCGTTTATTTTTTTTTAATTTTTTTCTACATTTTAAATGACATTTAAAGTGTTTTTCATCTACATGAGTTTCCTCAAAATCCAAATGGAGATTGAGTTACAAATATGTGCCATTATTTAGGGTTTTTAGGGTTTTATGTGTCCCGATCTTGCCAAAAATGGTATACGGCTACCTCATTTATTTTTTTTTAATTTTTTTCTACATTCTAAATGACATTTAAAGTGTTTTTCATCTACATGAGTTTCCTCAAAATCCAAATGGAGATTGAGTTACAAATATGTGCCATTACTTAGGGTTTTTAGGGTTTTATGTGTCCCGATCTTGCCAAAAATGGTATACGGCTACCTCGTTTATTTTTTTTAATTTTTTTCTACATTCTAAATGACATTTCAAGTGTTTTTCATCTACATGAGTTTCCTCAAAATCCAAATGGAGATTGAGTTACAAATATGTGCCATTATTTAGGGTTTTTAGGGTTTTATGTGTCCCGATCTTGCCAAAAATGGTATACGGCTACTTTATTTATTTATTTTTAATTTTTTTCTACATTATAAATGACATTTAAAGTGTTTTTCATCTACATGAGTTTCCTCAAAATCCAAATGGAGATTGAGTTACAAATATGTGCCATTATTTAAGGTTTTATGTGTCCCGATCTTGCCAAAAATGGTATACGGCTACCTCATTTATTTTTTTTTAATTTTTTTCTACATTCTAAATGACATTTAAAGTGTTTTTCATCTACATGAGTTTCCTCAAAATCCAAATGGAGATTGAGTTACAAATATGTGCCATTATTTAGGGTTTTATGTGTCCCGGTCTTGCCAAAAATGGTATACGGCTACCTCATTTATTTATTTTTAATTTTTTTCTACATTCTAAATGACATTTAAAGTGTTTTTCATCTACATGAGTTTCCTCAAAATCCAAATGGAGATTGAGTTACAAATATGTGCCATTACTTAGGGTTTTTAGGGTTTTATGTGTCCCGATCTTGCCAAAAATGGTATACGGCTACCTCGTTTATTTTTTTTTAATTTTTTTCTACATTCTAAATGACATTTCAAGTGTTTTTCATCTACATGACTTTCCTCAAAATCCAAATGGAGATTGAGTTACAAATATGTGCCATTACTTAGGGTTTTAGGGTTTTATGTGTCCCGATCTTGCCAAAAATGGTATACGGCTACCTCGTTTATTTTTTTTTAATTTTTTTCTACATTCTAAATGACATTTAAAGTGTTTTTCATCTACATGAGTTTCCTCAAAATCCAAATGGGGATTGAGTTACAAATATGTGCCATTACTTAGGGTTTTTAGGGTTTTATGTGTCCCGATCTTGCCAAAAATGGTATACGGCTACCTCGTTTATTTTTTTTTAATTTTTTTCTATATTCTAAATGACATTTCAAGTGTTTTTAATTTACATGAGTTTCCTCAAAATCCAAATGGAGATTGAGTTACAAATATGTTCCATTACTTAGGATTTATAGGGTTTTATGTGTCCCGATCTTGCCAAAAATGGTATACGGCTACCTCGTTTATTTTTTTTTAATTTTTTTCTACATTCTAAATGACATTTCAAGTGTTTTTCATCTACATGAGTTTCCTCCAATAAATAAAGTGGTATCACTTAAATGTGATAGGTTATATGATATTGTATGATCCAATATGACGTTTGTTCCTTGTCATGTATAAGTGTATAAATTTTGCTCAATTAACAACACAATTCAATAATATAACATAGCATATGCGTATCATTAACATCGTGTCGCAAATCATCGAAGAACACCTTCATTATGATATGTCGTATGGATATACACGATATTAGGACATGATATCGTGTTGTTTTGTACGAAATTAATGACAGAGTAAATTTAAATTTCGTATAATTTCATACGACCAAATATTTAACCCAATTAGTTTATGTCGTGTAAAAGTACACGAAATGAAGGCTTCGTGTCGTCCTTTCGAGCACGACACACGAAGGGTAGTTTCGGAATTATTGGTGCCTTGTATGTAAGGTGCCTTGTATATAAAATTTACCGTATTGGCCCGTCTGATCCATCAACTTAAGTTGAATTGAGTTGAATTGACATATTTTCAGCCCACTCAAAATTTGGCCTGCCAGCCGTATCGCCGGCTCTTAAACTAAAAACAAAACCTGCGATTAACGGCTACCTATCCCCTCTTCTTCTCTCTCCCAACAAATCCGCATCGATCTTATTCTCTTTTTTTCTCTCTCTCTCTCTCTCTCTCTCTCTCTCTCTCACATAAACTCAAAATTACAGACGAACTTTGATATACGTCCCCTTCATCAAGTCAACTCGAGTCTAATTAATCCCTCCCCTCGTCTTCCCAAATCCCAAATCCCAAATCAATCAATCACCTCATAATTTGTGGTTGTGGCTACCAAACCCTAACCCCTTTTCTTTTCAATCCTTTTCCTCTTCCTCTCAAAGATCTCTCTCCCTCCCCCCTCTCTCTCTCTCTCTGCTAATTAGGATTCCTCAATTCCAGCTTCCAGGAATCTCTTACCCCTACAATCCACCATCGTTAAACCCTAATTTGGATCTATCGTTCGTTTAGTTTTATCCAAATTAGGGTTTCGGTTTTGTGTATGTGCTTGTGATCGGTTACCGAATTCATTTGATTTAACGTAAACGGAGAGAGTATTTATAGTTATTTTTAGGAGGAATGAAGCATATGAAGAAGAAAAAGAGATCTCGTAAGCAAGTTGGAAAGCAACCGACTCATGTTCCCCGTGGAGATGATGAGGAGCGTTTGATTTTGAGCAATTTGTTGGAGGTTTTCGCCACGGTTTCCTTGCAGGAAGCTGCTTCTGCTTATCGCGAAGCTGGCGGGGACCCGAATAAGGCAGCTGAGATTCTTGGGAATATGGCTGATTCGGCAGAGGATCAAACTGAGATTATTGCAAATATGGTTTATTCGACAGAGGACCGGAGTACAACTTGTTCAAGCTCAAATTTCTCTACTGGCGAGTCGAGCTCGAGCTCCGGGAGTGTGGAGAAGTTTGGTGGTGTTTGTAGTAAGCCTAAGAAGGTAATTGCTGCTACCGGGATGGTGTCTACGGTGCTGGGGAAGGACTACTTGTCTTCTAAAACCAGGAGGGAAGTACCGATAGTTAAGTGGTCTAGTGATGATCCGGTGAGCAAAGGAGACGCAGACCAGTTCCTGTGCTCGATGATGGGGGACAATTGCGATCTTAGTTTGGCTGTGGTTAGAGATGTGCTTTGTGAGTATTTCCATTATTTGAATTGGTTATTTCTATTTTTGATCTATGGATTCCCTGTTCTTGCTTGGGATTTTACTGTCTTGTGGTGAACTGAGGTGTATTTTACTGTTGATGTTGACTGGTATAGGAACCAGCACAATATCAAAGGCTGAGATGTTAACTTTATGTTGGTGTACTTCTTTAATTTTTTTATTAGATTGCTCAATTAAATGAGTAACATCCTTTTAGGCATAATAGCTCATCATCGTTTCTATTGTGGGAAACTTTGGTTTGTCATTATTGCTTTTCAGCATCAAGAGTTTACTTTATTGTTTATTGTATAGGTCATACACTCCAACACATACTCGTGGTTACTATGTGTTATAGTAGCAACACAGTACTCCTTTCATTCCTTCCCAAAAGTTTCATTTGATTGGTCAAACGTCTTAAGAATGTAGCTTTAAGGTGTTGTTCCTTTTTGAAATTATACTAAAAAGTTTAGTCATTTATTAGAAATTAGACCTTTTTTGGCAAACTACAAAGGACAGATGGAATCTTTATTTGGACGTAGGGACTAGTTTGTAAATAAGAAAGTTTCACCTGAATAACGGGTTATTATCTTGAACACCGGAGGGCAAACTTTGGTGGATACCTATAGCCTTAAGGTCCAATACAACAGCTATCCTTGAGGAAAAATTGTGGTCGATTTGAACTGTTGCCTCAGTTTTGACTGTGGTGGTGCAAAATTACTTGCAGAGCATGGGATTAACTCTAGGATATTGATTGCCGTGTTGACGTTTCCAATTGGATGCAGCAAGCATTGATTTGGCATTTATTAGCAGGTATGTATATATAATGTGCACGATCACATCTAACGTGGGTTAGATACCATTGTTGTTAGTGTAAGAAGGGAGATATTACTTCAACTAATCTTCTCCAGACTTGCTGCAGTTTTGTGTTCCACATTTAAAGTTAAAGATAGTCTGGACAATCAAGACCTAGGGCGAGACTAGCCTTTTGGCCAAATATTAATGTTGGTTACGTACGAACATCAAATGATAAGGTGGCAAGATGAGAGATGATCACGTTCTGGTCAGTGACTGATGAGTCTAAAAGTTTAATCTTGGTTGAGTTTGTGTTTTGAAGTGATATGTATTGTAGGTTAGTAAAAGTTTGGAAGGGATGTATTTAAACGTGTTGTGGTGCCTAAGTCGTGACCAATTTATTACCATCTCTTTTCGTCTGTATTGCTTGTTTAGTTTTAATACCTTGTAAATTAAATAAAACATACTCTTACCGCAATATCTACGTTTATCTTATAATCATGTACTTTTTGTTTGTATAAGATCTTGTGACAGATATCTTATTAACTTTATCACCAGTCCATCCACAATGCACCAAAACACTTCTGATCTGTGTATATTGGGAATTATTTATTTTCTTAGTTAAGACACCTCTCTGTAGGATGTGTTGGTTGCAAGATTGACTTGCATTTGATCGTTTTCTCAAGGGCCTAATGTTTTTTTTTATGTGTCTTTGTTTTGGCAGGTCAGTGTAGTTATGAGGTTGAAAAGGTGAGAGTTGTGATGTTTTACCGCCTCTTAGTTTCTATTAAGTTAATCTTAATTTTTCTTATGTTGTCCCAACCCCCAAATATGAAGCCAGATTATCAAAATAAATAACCATGTTCTGTCCTTTAGGCTAATATTCCCTTATCTTGGTTTTAATGTACGCATATATGTAGAAGGGTATTTGTTTTAATAGACGGTTAGCTGACTGTAGTTGTAGATTGTACTCCCCCCCCCCCCCGCCCGAAAATGAATGATGAAAATTTAGAAAGGTGGCTTTTAAACACATTTAGTATTGCATATAAATAATACAAATGATCATATTAGCGTGTGATTATTCTGTAGTCCTCTTGTTCCTTTTTGGAGGGTTTGCTACCATGGGTTAATTTTTCAACTAATTTACCTACCAAAATAAAATGTTACGTTGAGAGTGCAAATTAGGACATGATAATTGACAAATGACAAAGGTCAATTTGATATAGAAATTACACACTCATTCTGGGACAATTTTCTTTGGAGCATTGGACACTTATTTTATGACAGGATGTAATGCACATCGGCAACTTCTGTCTAATTTTCTTGGCATGTGCATATTGAGTTGAGGATTGGCGAGGAGCCATTTTGTAACTTCTATGATTTATATTTTACTCTACTTTGACATTATTTTTGAGTTTTCACTATTGATTTATATATTCCTGTTACATCATCTCCTCAGGCCTTGAATGTACTGCTCGAGTTATCCGCTTCCCCCAGTGAGTTGCCCTTGAGTGATCAGGATCCTAATTTCAGTAGAAATAGGAATGAAGATGCACCAGTTCTTGAATCAAGTGACAATGTAAGTAACAGGGTATTGTGGTAGGACCCTAGTTATATATTTATAATATAATATGTGCTATTTCATATTGTTCTGAAGTTTGCCATATGTTGTGGTTCATGGACAATTTCACGTGGCCTTTACCTGGCACAGTCTTCCATGGGTGCCATAGAAATCTTTGTGTTGCGGCTGTTGCCTAAACTTTCCTCAAATTCTCCTGCCTCCGTAATTTGACAGTTTTTGGCAAGTAGTGTCATTCTTATTTATTTATTTTGACATTTTCCTCTATACCTGAACCTGAAACAATTTGAGACCCTTAAGGCATGTTACTTTTAGTCAGCTTACTTGTATGTGCAATCTGCCTGGATACACCTTTTTGAAATAGGAAATTGCAATTATACATCTGAGATGATGAGCGTTCCAGTGTGTGTGTGTGTGTGTGTATAGTGCAGTGAAGGCATTGTTTTCGTACCCTTTCTCTCTGTGAAGTAAGAAGAACTTGTAAATTAGTTAATAAAAGTTTTTCCTGGCTGTTTAGTTAATAGAATAAAGAAATGTCTGGGTAAGTATAAAAGTTCAGTAGTAACATGTAATTATAAGTGTGATGGGACGGGAGGACAAAGAATTTAAGCGCATTTTTCAGACCCATGAGCCAAGCTAGTTTTAAGGCATTGTTTTTATCAGTTTCAATTACCCCTTTGACCTTAAGAATTCTACCTGTCGACCAAGTGAATTAGCTTACTTTACTAGCTCTTTTCCTTAAGAGCCTCCATTGTAATTGCCCTATTCTGGCCAGTGAAACTGGACCTATTTTCTTTGATAAGTCGTCATGATACTACCTATCGACCATGTGAATTAGCTTACTTTACTAGCTCTTTTCCGTAAGAGCCTCCTTTGTAATTGCCTTACTCTTTCCTGTGAAACTGGACCTATTGTCTTTGATAAGTCGTCATGATACATTATAAGGAGGCTGTATTTAGAGTTGCATGGCTTTCACTGCTGCGCATCCTTTTAGCCCCACAGAACACCAAACCACCAAGTGAACTGTAAGCTTGGAATAAGAGCGAGTCTTCTTTTTGGGAGGCTCTTATGAATTGATAATCTCTCTATTACAAAGGTGTGGAGGCTAAGAGGGTCATCTTTTTGGGAGTCAACTACCGTTCCCTTGAGAATATACTTGTATTGTTAAGCTGACCAGTCAATTTCGGTCTTTATGATAAATTATCTTATTGACTTTCGTAAAATTTCCACATGATGAGGATGATGTCGAAACGCGTACAGGGATGACCGAATTAGAGAGGGATAATTCAAGAGCAAATGTGGGTTTCAAAGTGAAAACTAGCTTTCATTCTACAAAACCAAAAACTAACTGACCCATTACTACTAACATGGCTATATACTATGACCTGGTAACTTCCCACTAACCCACTAGCAATAAGGAAATAAAAAGAAATTAAAAAGAAAAGCAAAATTAAAATTGAAATTCAGAGGACAGGAAAATGACATTTTCGCCCCTCAAACGATCCCGGATGGCTAAAATCACGTCTAGTCATCGCGAAGCTATGATCCGATATCTAGAGCACGTTTTGCATGTACATGCCAATTTCGTGTCATTCCGAGATTGTCACTTTTTGGACCAAATTACCCTGCATCAGAGGAGATAGAGAATATATTTTGCCATTGAAATCTGTCTCTCATTATTTGACCGAGGTGAAAATTATGCTAAATATGTATAACTATTCAAATGCCATTGATTAGCTTGTAGTGAATTTCTTGTGACCGTGATGAATTTTTAAGAAGAGATAGGGTATGATGGTAAGAATGACATTTTTCTAGTAATGCTATTCTGACTGATAATCTTGTGACAGTCTGATAGGGCATCTGACTCAACTTCTCATTCTTCTGAAAGTGATATCCAGGATAATGTATGGTTTATGGGCTACAATACCAGGTAATTAATTATGAATATTGATGTAACTGCCTTTTAATTGCCTTTATTATTGTTGAAAACAGTTTGTAATGTGCAGTCTGTCTGCTAAGTAGAGGTTCATTATACAGCAGTTCAACTAATCCAACTGAATTGGTTAAAATGTGAACTGTGGTTTGAATACTGGAGAGAAAGCTAATCACACTTCATGAACGTTGCTCACATTGAATCCTTGATCGACTTTATAAAAAATGTGGAAGAAATAAAGAAACAAGGGAGAGGACCGTTGAAATTGGACCTAATCCTTCTTAAGTATAATATATTCAATGTGATTTGTCTGGCCCTCGCTACATTCAAACTGTACTGGAGAGAAAGCTAATTACACTTCATGAACATCACTCGCTTCAATTCCTTGATCGACTTGTACAAAATTTGTGGAAGAAATAAAGAGACAAGGGAAGAAGTCCGTTGAAATTGGACCTAATCCTTCTTAAGTAAAATATATTCAATGTGATTTGTTTGGCCCTCGCTAAATTCAAACTTCTTTTGCTAGATGAAGTGGATAAAGTAATGATTTGTTTGTAGAAGAGTGTACCTATGATGTTAGTTTGCCACAGACTTTGATTTGAGGGATTGGAGATTGTAAAAACTATAAGGAGTATCATACAAGATCTTCTTGCTATGCTGTGGTGGTCGGTTTTAAGTTGATGATTTACTGAGTCAATCATACGTATTAAAATGAATTGTTGATTTTTAATAGAAAGCAAATGTAGAAGTATATAGCCTTCATAAATTGATCCTTCAGTGTGAGTTCTGTAAATAATCTCTGATCTCTAGAAGATAAATACATGTTTCTACCCCCCCCCCCTTTTGTTTAGTTGGACCCTCTTTTTATTTGGTTGGGGGGTGTGGAGGGAGTATGCTTTTAGCCAACATTATTGCCTGGACTACAACTTCTTTTCAGTTAGTGCAAAATTGTTTCTGCTATGATTGATTGATACTATTTCAGGAGTTTCTCTGAGGTTCTTACTGATTCCGGAAAACAGCCTTCATATGAGTCTAGAAGTTCAGCTTCAGAACTTCCTCAGGAGGTGCTGAAATCTTTGTTCAACACACCAAAGAGTTCAGAACGTGCACCAAACAGTATGAACTGGAGGAATGTGGTGAAGAAAATGGAGTCCTTCGGACAGAGACTTGAGTTTACCCCTGAGGATGCAGAAGAACAGCAGTTTGAACATGGTATTAGCATTCAGCAGTCATTTATCATTTTTGTTGTAGTTTTCAAGTTCACCATTTTCTTTCTGTTTCATACGGAGTATATGCTATGAGTTCAGAGGGCTCTGGAAATTCTGGCATTGATTTATGGGATTACCAACCACCCAACCTCCCATCCATCCACCTGGGGGGGAGGGGGATCTAAATTCCTTCTTTTGTGTGGACCATATCTATTTTTTCATTTGATCCAAGGCATTGAGATAAGGCTCCGTGATCTGGGGCCTCCTCCATTTCAAACAGTTACATGCAAGTGTTGAAGTTGGAACCTTAATGTCAAGTATTCCTACTAAATTGTAGACAGGATCAATCACATATTCCTAAGCAATTGTCCAGTCCTCCTCTTTGACTGTGAGTGGCCCTATTTAGCCCCATCTAACTTTCTTCATTGTAGCTAAAGGAGAGGATTATCAGGTTTATAGAGAAACTGCCCGGCAGCACTGGGATTCAATGAAGTCTTACTATCAAAAGGTGATAGTAATATAGTTTTTCTTGTGTTATTTTTACGGCATTGCAGCGCTATACCAATCATTTATATAGTTGGAATTTAATTTTTTAAACTAGTATTCAAGTGTAAAGTTATGTGTAGGCTGCAACAGCATATACAAACGGGGAACGGGAATATGCATCTTATCTCTCAGATCAGGTATGTCCTATGTGGAATAGGTGTGTGCATGTGTATGCCAACTATGAAGAATCTTACCGCACTTATTTGCTAGTTTAATTTCTATTAATGTGTACATAGGTATGTGATATAGTAAATTATCTCATACATCAGCTGTCAAAAATTTAATTATGAGAAAGTGGTTATAACTGCTCACTCAATAATGCATAATATTTACCAACAAGCACCTACATCACTTGTTAAGGGGTGCTCTAGCTTAACCAGAGGTCTCGGGTTCGAGCCCTGGGAATGCAGCAACATTGAAACTTTGTTGGGAGAGCTTTGCGGCCCTTGTGGTCATACTCGGCTCGATTCAGATTAGTTGGCAGCCAATGTGGTGTTCAGTCACTGGTGATTCAGACAAAAAAATGCATAATATTTCAAGTTTATAGTCTTAATACTTTCCTCAAACTTCCAATTTCATTATTGGGATGTTTTCTGAACAAATTGGTGAGGACGTCATTTTGGATGTTCTAGTTTTCAGTATGTTTTGTTATATGATTTATCTTGGATGACCCTAGTGACTTGAACACCGATAAGGAACATCGATGGACTAATCAGTGGTGTGTCACAATGTATTTCCGACTAAATCTCTTTTTGCTTTAGGGGAGACTGCGCAGTAAATTGGCCCGACAAGCGGATGAAAAGGCAAGCCAGGATATATTCAAATCTAGGTAGATAATTGTGCATCAGAGAGAGTAAATTTCATTTCCTTCTTTCATCTACTTGCTATGCCAGATTGACTAGCTATCGCTTGCATTGCAGAAACAAGAGTATCGAAAACACGATAACCATTGATCTGCATGGGCAGCATGTGAAACAAGCAATGAGGCTTTTAAAGCTTCACCTGATATTTGGTGCATATGTACGCTGTAAGCATCTGGTGCATCTGTAATATGTATTATAATATATTTTGTGTGTGTGTGTTTCTATGTATTTCTCTTCCCCAGCACACTGCATAAATTTGCTAAGGTGGCCTTTCAATTTTGTGATGTAGCTGTACGGCTGTTTAGGGTTATCACAGGATCTGGGAGTCATGGACTAGGGAAGTCCAAGCTTAAAGAGTCGGTATGTTCTTGAATCTCACAGCTTTCTTTCCCCATTTGGTGATTGTGAATGGCGTGTCTAGCTTCTCAGTTACTTGTACCATTTTCTTTTTATCTTAGGTAGATATAATTAAAGTAAAGAATCAGGGGCGCCTTTTAATAGAAGCATTGCTTATTAGATAGTCAATTGAAATGGTGGAAATCAATCAGGGCCAGAATTGTGAAGCAGACGCCCCCAAACTCTTTAAAATTACACATTTCAAAATTATCTAAATTTGAAATACATACCATAAACCACCAATGCTTCAACATTGCCATTATTATTAAAAATCATATCTTCTATTAAAATTCAGTAGGATTGCACTATTGATTTTTGTTCTAATTTCCATAAAATTTACACTATTAATTTATTACTAGTTAAAAGGGTGTAACACTCTTAATGGCATAATTGCTTGAATAATCATTATTGTATTTTTATAAATTTATCTAATTTATATTACTAACCCCCCCCCACACATAATTTCCTAATCATGGGTCAATTGCTGGTGGAAAAGGAGATGCTTAACTAGTTGAGGAGATCTATTCATCTGGTTGAAATTCAAAGCCACAGCTGAAGAATGAGGGTACAGCTTTTATAAGTGCTCCAAGAAATACAGGGTGCACCGGATTTAGTATTGTTCACCCACGAAATCATTAGGCGATGACACTCCACTAGGCATTGACTAGTATAATGTTCAACAGCGTATAACATAGAGACCCTTGATTCTCTGTCTAAAGTTTGAGGATATTTCCTCCAATCATTTTTGATAATTGAAGATAAAACTCTATAATAAACCCACTCAGAACTCTCTTGTAAGGTCTAACTTGTCTCACAGGGATTTCTAAATGTTCGATCATTAGTATACCTGCTTGAAGACTTCCTTGGGTAGTGTTCCTGTTCCTAAATCCATAACGAATTCGAGAACTGTACAAAAAATTATTTGGAGAGGAAACAATGCAATATTTAGTATTGCCTCCGTTACATAATGAATGTCTTATTTTCCAAAAAATTGTCCTTTTACTCATGATGCAATATGATGAGTTATTTAGGGGATTTAAGACCAAACTTTCTTAAATATCCCTCAAAGTTAAAATTGGACATTCATTTTGGGAAGAAGGGGAGTATATAGCGTGCATAAATCCCCCCCCCCCTCTGATTGACCTGTGATCTATATAGGCTTTTCAGTTGCGCTCATAAGAATACGGAGTATAAGTTGTCTATTTCTGCTGCAGGTCATCGATCTGATAGAAAGAGAAGGGATTGAATGGAGTGAAGAAAATAAAGGAACTTTATTAATCAGACTTAATGGACAGGCAGAATTCAGCTTTTTGGATTCTGAGAGTGATACTGAGTAATCTACTCCCTCCGTCCCATAAAATAGTCTCACTGTTTTGGTGATTGATTTCATTAAACTTTGACTAAAAATTTATGAAAGACTAATTATCCAAATGAAAATCTAGAAATTATTGTTGGTGACACTTTTAATGGTGGATCATTACCAAGTCTTAGAATTTCATTTCGATAATTAGTCTTTCCTAATTTTTTAGTCAAAGTTCAATCAAATTAACCACTAAAAAAGTGGGACTATCTTTATGGAACGGAGGGAGTATTCCGGAACGACTTCCTGGTCATCTTCGGGAGCCACCGGGGAGGAGGAAGAACACCTTGGGCATTTCTCCACCAAAGTGAAGCGACATGTGTGGCCATGTTGTAGAGGCTGTAGTATGTGTGCATCATCTTTCTATTGTAGGTTAAAACAAGTTAGTGTCATACACAGGACCAATCAGTGAGCGTAGCAGGCTCATTGTACATCGTGTTATTTATGTTATACCTCAGTCTATTTATCAAAGTTGGAAGCCTGGCCTTCATTGTATATTAAATTGATCATGTATATCAATCAACTAGGTCTGTCATCAAGTTAACATTTTCATCTGAAGATGTTCATGCCATCTTTTTTATCCAATTGGAGGAAAGCTTTCCCAAAAAAAAAAAATGATTTTTTTTTTCACGTTTCATTGTGTGAGAAATCAAACACAGTTATTTATTTGTTCTATGATAACCCAGTTAACCTTGGTTATCACCGTATTCGAACCCGTCAATTCTCGGTTCCCAGTTCTAGAAGGAGGTTCTGACAGTTCCAGTTTTTTTTTTTTTTTAATATGCAATCTAATTGAAAATGGTTAAATAATTAACAGAATGTCAAAATCCGTTGGATTTGTAACAAAGTGCATTTTAAAAATAAGAGTTTAAAAGGAAATGTTAGTTTTTTAACAAAATCAGTTAGTTTATTAACGGCAAGGTTTCAAAAAATAGCCGTTGACGGTTCCTAGGCGGTACGATTCCCGGTTCTTATCCAGGTAAAACCACCAGTTCCACGAATCTGGAAAAGTTTGACCCGTATTTGAACCTGGAAAAGTTGGACCCGTATTTGAACCGTGAAACCGACTGAAACCGACTGAGTGTTAACTTATTTTTGATTTTGCTACTATGTTACCCACTTTGTCTATCATGTTTTAAAAATTTAAAGCATTGTTTCCACTGTTTGCCAGTGTATTCTAGCAGCTCCTTCATTTACAATATAGGCAGGGATAAGGAGAACGGGTTTCTGCTTCAGGGATTGTTGAAGCATTTGATACTATTTTGAACTATTACAAGGAGCTTTCATTTTACTAAAAATCGCTACAAATTTTGACCATAAGGTAAAAAACTGAAAGGACCTACTTATAAATTCCCAAAAAGCCTGCTTTTTGGACCCTAAAAATAAAAACAGGTATCATAAACGCAATAACAAGTCACGAGTTAAACATAAGAGGGGTGTTATCACAGAGGCAATTCACCACTGTCCGCAACAGTAACTTTGCTTTTGGGTGTTCCATTCTGCTTCCCTTCAGCTTCCATCTTGTAAACTACATCCATTCCAGACAACACCTTTCCAAATACAACATGTTTTCCATCCAACCTGTTGGTAAATTCAGACAAAAAACAAAAAATGAATTTGGAACCTCAGAAGATTGAACCAGAAAGGAACCATAGACATGTGCTGAGCAGAGAGACCCTGTTAGAATATTGTTTCTCGGTATTCTGCAAAGATGCAACGATGAAATATAATTACCAGCTGGTTGTAACCGTGGTGATGAAGAATTGTGAACCATTGGTATCTGAGCCGGCATTTGCCATTGAAAGAAATCCTGAATACACGAAGTTCCAACCATCAATATTTTTTTCACTCAACTAGAAAAACAAAAATCTTGAGGAAGTCTATAAGCCAAATGGGAATATTTGAAGATGAATATCCTACCTGGTCCAGTGTGCTTGATCTTGAAGTTCTCATCTTTGAACGTTGTTCCGTAGATAGATTCACCACCTCTTCCATCTCCAAGTGTGAAGTCGCCACCTTGAATCATAAAGCTGGGAATAATTCTGTGGAAAGTGCTTCCCTTGTAATGAAGAGGCTTTCCACTGTGCCCAACACCTTTCTCTCCTGAGATGATTACCAAGCTTAACTTACTAAACATAACACTCGCCTTTGTCCCATAACTTGGGATTGGCTACTTGATTATATATTTTTTTATTTGTTTCTACTTTCTACTATTGAATACATTTTAAACTAAGACAATGATCTTAGAACATCAAAAGAAACACAGGGGGGTTCTACGTACCTGTGCACAATGCTCTAAAGTTTTCTGCGGATAAAAAGGAGTAAATTAATAGAAGGATGACTGATAGAGCACAGAAAGGTGATGAAAACAAAAGAAGCTCGAGAGTATCAAATACAGCAATTCCATCGATGGCACAGCCTTCATACCTGCTGTTTTTGGAACTGCCTTCCCAAAAAGACCCATAACAATTCGCCCTGGGAAAATAGAGAATGTTTGATATAGTCAATGCGATGGCTAAAGACTAATTCAATGTTGAATTCTGACAATTTCATAAAAGCATTTTCTTAACAGAAGAAGGTCGACAAGCTATGTATTCAAACATAACGAGGATCCATTGGATAGTAATTGTTTAGGAGAACAGATATTGATACTCTCAAGACTTTGATGGCCATGCACCCACAGTACTATCTTAGCATATCACTCCAAAGGCCCGCCAAGGGAATATACCTTCTTTCAGTCACTAATACAAAGTTAAGTCAAGCATGTACGAAAGACTTTTGAAGCGAGGAAAGGGAAACAAAGGAGAAGAAGAGTTGTACTTTAAATTCAGTCACAGACACCTATTTAAGATGTGCAGTCTTAACCAAGAGATAATTCCAAGCAACAACAACAAAGCCTTAGTCACAAAATGATTTGGGGTCGGCTAACATGAATCGTCAATTGGAGAAAAAAAAAAGAAATTTAAAAGAAGAACTGGGTGGGAAGAAAATAGCACCGATATTTCTCCCTTTTGGAATCCTTCTGTTATAAGGATATGAAAAACAACTGATGAAGCTAAGGGGAATCAGTTAGGGCAAAGGGCAAACCCCGGTGCGCCAAGCACTCCCCGCCAAGCGGGGGTTGGGAGAGGGAACCATTTGCTAGAGCCTTCCCCTGACAATTGCCAAGAGGCTGTTCGCCAAGGTTCGAACCCGTGACCTTATGATCACCAAAGGAGCAACTTAACCGTTGCGCCAAGGCCTAAGGGGAATCAGTTCCACAAGAAAATTTAAGAAAACTGGCATTTAACAACAATGAAATTTAAAATCATAGGCAGTCATCTATAACTGGTAGCACTAATTCAAGGCATACCAGCAGGTTTTCCGCCAATCTCAACGTCGAAGTAAACTTTGTGAGTTACTTCCTTCAAGTCTTCACTTGATTTCTTAGCCTGCAAAATCACAAACCACATTCTATAAGCATCTGAAGGTAAATGCTTGCTCACTAGAACAAGAAAGGTAATAGATGAAGAAGTGAACCAAAGTTAAAGACTAAAGGAGAGGTCGTGAAACCAAGAAAGGAAAAACATTGTGCAACCTTGCTTTCATGATTGGAGTTAAATTATAGCCACCATTAAATTAAATGCTAAATTTCACACTTTGAGGATGCTCCCTCATTACTATATTGTGATATCCCCCATCCCACATCGGAAATATGTGGGAATTTAGTGTGATATATAGAAGACTCATACACTACTATTAAGCATCAAATCATCCATTGGACTTTTGGAGGCATGTGATGAGGCTCAGGCTTTCCCAATTGAGAAGGTGCTTAGTGGGCGGTGGCTAGTGCCTGCGTAGCGGGTCGGGCTTCGAGCTCGGGTCGTTACATATACGGTGGCATACTAATTACCTTCACTCAAAAAAAGCTTAGAAGTTTTCACATTTCTA